>PISW01015451.1:0-16803 GCA_004023785.1 Mungos mungo
CACCGCCCCCATGGGTCAAAGGTCAGCTACACGCCTCTTCTGCATTGGGCACGCGGTCAGGGTCAAGGTTAGAGCTCTGGGTGGAGAGTGGGCATGGGAGGGGCACCATCAGGGTTGGGGGCCTGTGTGACTCTGTCGTCTGCAGCGCAGCAAGCTGGTCACCAGCAGCCACGGTCAGTGGTCAGCACAATGGCACCCGCTCTCGAGGGCTCTGTGGCCGGCGACCCGTCGACCCGGGGGTGCAGAGCCACCTGAGGAGGAGCCCTGGGGAGCTCCCAGGCTCATGGTCACAGGCTCATCCTCGGGGGGGTGGGGCGCAGTTGGAGTGAGCGGGGTCACCACCGGGTGGTCAGAAAGGGCTGGCAGAGGAGGGGACCACTGGGGGGCCCCAGGGGGGTGGGGGGAGGTATGCCGGGTGGGGAGACGGCACTCGAGCAGGGATGTGACCGAGAGCAAGGACCCGAGCGGCCCCGTGCGCCTCACGCAGGTGTGCAGGCCGTGGAGCACTGTGGCAGGTGGCCATGGCCCTGGGACAGCGTGGGTGACCAAGGGGGAGGCTCCCGGGGCTGCCGCTGCCGTCTCTTTTCTCTGCTCCCCGCCAGAGCCCCTGGGGGGGGAGAGGACCCTTCCGCCTGCTCTGCTTTGGCCTTGGCCGTGCTCTGCTCTGAAGCTGGGGCCCTGCCGCCCGCTGTCCTCGTGCTGCGGGCTTGGGGGAGGTTTGCTCCCATCCCCGAAGCTGAAGACCACAGCGCCCATGCCGTACCCGTGACATTAAGGAAGCGCCGGCGCACCGAAGGGCCAGTAGGCACCTGCAGGAGCCTAAAAAGCAGGCAGGCTGGACAGAGCGGGGGAGGGGGGCTTCATCAGTCACGCCCCCCACCAGGAGCTTCCTGCAGAGGAGGGAGGCCTGGGGTGTGCTCAGCCCCTGCCCCGCCCTCGGGCTGGCCCTGCTGCCCCGAGCCCAGAAGTGTAGGCAGGGAAGGGCCCTGTCCAGGCGCAGCCATGTCTGTGCCCCGGCCAGGCCCTCCTCCTCCTCGCTCCCAGGAGAGCCGGGGGGCCCACAGGCGCGGGTGTGTGAGTCAGCAGGGCTGGAGGAGGCTGGGGAGCGCCGAGGGAGGGCTGGAGAACCGCGCCTCTGCCTGGGGCCAGCACCCCCGGCTGCTCACCCCAGGACGCCCACCTCCGCCTGGTTTGGAAGGCGGACTGCTGGCCCGCCCAGTCCGGACAGCCTGGTTTTCTGTCCCTGGACTCCTTCAGGGTGTTGCTAGGGGCAGTAAGGTGTCAGAATCTCCCACAACCAGAGGGAAGAGGGGCATTTCGAAGTGGGCCAGCCTGTTGGCTGTGGAGAGATACCTTTCTTCTCTGCCTTGGCACCTTCCCCTGGAAGGATGGAAGCCCCTGCACAGAGAGGCCCGGGGTCCTCCAGCCGCCCTGGGTCCTGCCCAGGGTGCACACCTCGGCCGCAGGGGCAGGCACGCCCCCTCTCCGGGCTCACTCTCTGAAAGTGTTAGAAACCGTTTAGATTTAGTGGTTTTCTTGAAAACCGCTGTGCACCGTTGACCCCCGGCCTCAGATCCTAATCGATGAATGTGGTGACCCTTCTTATGCAGTCTTCACGTCCTCAGTCTTCACGCGCTGGGCACGGGCTGGGGCCGAGGGGTGAGCAGAGCCCCCTGGCTGTGAAGACGGCGCCCGGCGCTCCTCGCTCCCGCCAGAAGGGGGCTCTCTCCACGCTTGACCCGTTTCCTCTTCCTTCGTCCGCCCGCTTTGTGCGGGTCTCCCTGCCCTCGCCCACAGCCCCTCCTCTCACCCTGACACGGTCTGGATGTTGGAAACCACCCTTTCCCCGGGGGAGCCACGCTCCCCACGTTCAGGCACCCTCTGCGAGGCAGCCGCCGGCCTCTGCTGCTCCGCGCCACGCTGTCCGCCGCAGGGGACACTGGTCAGGCCCATTGCTGCAGCTCCGGGCCCAGCCGTCCACCCCCCCCATCTCAGTCCCTGCGGCCATCCCGTCGGTTTTCCTGCTGAGATGGCGGTGAGGGAGGAGGAAACTGCTGACAGACTTCTAGAAGTTGGTTCATGTGGAAAATGGTGACCTTCACCCCAGCAGGCGTGGGGTTAGGGACCCTCTGGATTCCCGGTAGAAATGAGCGAGGGCTCCTGGCCGCAGGCACCTGCCGGCACGCCTGTGCGCAGTGCACTTGAGTCCTGACCTGCCAGCACAGCCGGCCGTGGGGGTGGGGGGGTTGGGCGGCAGGCCGGTTCCAGACCCGACCCGGTGCCGCTGCTGGCTCTGGGCCGGCCGCGTCCTGAGCGAGGACAAAGCGCCTCTTCTCCCCTGGATTGCTTCCGGCTCTTTGTTTCCAGGAAAGGGGAAACCGAGTGGGAATGTTCTCAGGGAAAGAAAAAAAACATAACTCCCCCAAAGTTCATCAAGTCCTTGGCCCGGAGTCAGGAAAACAATATGCAGAAGGAGGGGAGGCTCGGGTGGGCCGCTCGGAAGCCCTCCCGGCGGGGCGCGCTTCTGCAGCTCGTGGCTTGTGGGGGTGAAACCCACGATACGCGGCTCATCAGCGTCGCCTTGTACGCGGGCGGAGCAGGGGCACGGGGTGCGTTCACAGCGCTGGGCACGCGCCACCACGGTTTCCTGAACTTGCTCACCTTCCCAGACGGAACTCCATCCCCGGCAGGCACTGACTGCCGCCGCCCCCTCCCTCGGCCCTGGGAACCCCTCGTCTAGTTTCTGTGTCCCCAGACTGGCCTCTTCGGGGTGTTTTATGTAAATGAGATCGCACAGGATGTCGTCCGTGTCTGACGTGCCTCCTTGGCACGCCGTGCTGGCGGTGTGTCCGCATTGCAGCGCCTGGGCCGCCCTTCCTCCCCGGGGCTGGGGAGGTGCAGTGCGGGCGGCCCCGGGCGGCCATCCCTGCACCTGCTAATGGACACGTGGGCCGTTTCCTCTTGACATGAGATGTTTAGGGGCGCCTGGGTGGCCCAGTCGGTTGAGCATCCGACTTCAGCTCAGGTCATGATCTCACAGTTCGTGGGTTCGAGCCCCGGGCTGGGCTCTGTGCTGACAGCTCAGAGCCTGGAGCCTGCTTCCGATTCTGTCTCCCTCTCTCTCTGACCCTCCCCTGCTCACACTCTGTCTCTCAAAAATAAATAAAAAAACATTTTTCAAAAAGTGTGTGGGTCTTGATTTCGGCTCAGGTCAGGATCGCAGGGTCGTGCAATGGACCCCCGCACGGTGCTCTGCACTGATTGTGGAGCCTGCTGGGGGTTCTCTTTCTTTCTCTCTCTCTCTCTGCCCCTCTCTCCCACTCGTGCACTCTCTGTCTCAAAAACAACAACAACAAAAAAGAACAGCGAGTGTCGCAGGGCTCCCAGCTGTGGACGGTAGGACCAGAATGGCTTTGGACGCAGTCAGAAAGCTGGAGTCCAGGCCTGGCCTGTTCTGTGGCAAATGACACCCCCCCCCCCCGTGTCCTCATCTGCAAAGGATTAGGACGGGCCTAGCGGAGGTCCCCCTGCGGCAAGTAGGCAGGTCTGGAAGCTCTTTTTCTGAGAATCTGTCCCTGCTGTGTTCAATTTAAATTTATTTTGTGAAACGCGATCCGGTATGTGTACAGCAAAAGGTCTAAACGGCACACGAGAGTATTTCAGTGACCATTACGCCTCCTTCCCACCCTGAGAGCGTGGCCGCACCCCGGTGCTCTTTCCCTCTCTGTGTCTCGGCCTCACTCGGCCTTGTGTGCCCTCCTGGGTGCCCTCCTGTGTGCCCTCGGGGATGCGGCGCAGCCCTGCGCTCCACCACTGCCTCCTCCGCTGTAATATTGTATCTGAGCGGGTTCCGTGCCGATACAGAGGCGGCTTCTCTGCTGCAGGAGACACTGTAATTTATGTAATGTCTCCGTGGGCGGATGGTTACATTTTGTCCAACCTTTTGCAACTCAGGAGTCTTGCACACACACGCATTCTGTTCCTTAGGGAGCACACCTGTCCGGGCAGTTTGGAGGCTCCCCCTTTCCCTCGTAGCCACCGTTTGGGGGCCAGCTGGGAGGGTCAGTGCTGTGAGCGGGGGCCCCGAAGCTGTGCGGGGGTTGTGGCCCTGCCGGCTCTGGACTCCCCTCCCCCATCCCCCGTGTCCTCACCCCACCTCACACCCTGCTCTTGCGGAAGGGTCTGAAGCTTTGTATCCTAAACCTCAGAAGGATTTACTGTAAAGGAGTGGCTTTTAAATGTCTTTCCCCTTGCATTTAAACCCGTTAGACAAACAAGGTTATCTTACCCCCCCCATGTGAGACAGCGGTTCGCTGAAGCCCTGGGGGGGGGGCGCACACGGTCTTCCTACCTACGCACAGATTTCAAAACCACTGGTTTAGAGGCGCGGCTGGGGGGCTCAGTCAGTTAAGGGTCTGACTTCAGCTTCGGCTCAGGGCATGATCTCACAGCTTATGGGTTCGAGCCCTGTGTCAGGCTCCGCGCTGACAGCTCAGAGCCTGGATCCTGCTTTGAACTCTGTGTCTCCCTCTCCCTCTCACTAATAAACATTAAAGAAAAAGAAAAGATTAAAGCATTCCTTAGAACCCTCTCCTGTCAGTTTAGAGAACCCTCAGGGATTAGGACCTCACTCCTGTCTTACTCCTGTGGGCAGAGCCCGGAGAAGGGCAGCCGTGAGCCAGGACCCACGGAGGCTGGGCGCCTACCTGCTTTCTGACACTGTGGTCACTTCCCTAGATGGCGGGGCGTTGGGGCAGGAGTCCTCCCTGGGAGGGTGAGGGGGAGCTTGGAGGTTGGCACTGGGCCTGTACGGGTGGATGTCAGTGTCCTGCGCGTGGAGCCCCCGCCCCCATCTGCCCCGTGACAGCCCCAAGGGCCAGCTGGGCGGAGGAAGGGGGGAGCGAGGCCTCCCCTGCTCCTGCTACTCCGCCCACTTTCCACAGCTGGTGTCCCGGGAGGGCCTTGCTCTCCATCTGCGCTCCCGTCTCCGGCCGCGACCCGGGGTAGGATGCCCCTGCAGGTGACAGACGGGACAGACGACACTGTGAGGGGCTCCCTCACATCTTCGCAGCTGTGCTGCCCGCGCCCACCGCCCCGTCTGGTGGCTGCTTGTGAGGCGGAGGGAGGGGGGTGCCTCCGTGGGCACAGAGTCAGCAGCCGGCGGAGGCCCCGTGGGCCAGCCTTTTGGTCATCTCTGTTGATCTTGACGCTGCTGAGACCTTGGCCACAACCCCTGCCAAGGGCCGGCCCAAGGCGGCTGGGTTCTGGCTGCCATGGGGGGGGCGGGGGCCGCCGGCTCCACTAGAGGCTGGGACTGGCCAGCACTAGCGGGCGGTGCTGAGATGCCTGCCCAGCTGGGCCCTATATCCGCAAACACCCCCGCCTCCTCGGGAGTCCAAGCCGCACAGGGTCGTAGAGAAAGGCCGGGGTCAGACGTGAGGCCAGCAGGGACTGAGGCCGGAACGCAGGTGGAGCAGGCGCAGGAGGAAACCAGGCGGCAGCCACAGCAGACCTGCCTGGGTCGGCGGCGTGTGGCCAGGGCAGCAGGCTCCCTGGGTCCTGGCCGCCCCCATGGGTCCCACTCCCAGAGCCCAGCCTGGGACGCAGGACCCAGGGTCCAGCCACACTCACGTGGGCCCGTGCCCTCGCCCCTTTCCGAGCTCACCCCCACGGTGGCCCGGCCAACGAGCCCCGCACACCCTGGACTCAGAGCCCGGCTTCTCCACCCGCGGGGACGGCAGGCCCCGGGGGCCGCTCAGGCGGCCGTCCCTGCGTCTCACGGCACGGCGACCCCGCGGTCCCCAGAGGGCGCTCTGCGCCCACGTCCCCGGGAGCAAAGCGAAAGTCGCTCCGGCCACGCGGGGCGCAGTGGCGCGTGGGGCGCTGTCCGGGGAGCCGAGCGCCGGGAGCCCTTTCCTCCGCGCCCCCCGAGGGGCGACGCCGCGGCCCTCGGGACCGGGGCGCCTCCCGGGGCGCCGGGCCGCGGGGGGCTCGGGGCCGCAGGGCAGGCGCGGCGCGCGGGCCGTCGGGGAAGCGCGGGGGCGGGCGCGCCGCGGAGGGCGGGCGGCGGGCGGGGGCCGAGCCTATAAAGGGCCGGGGCGGGAGGGAGCGCGCCGCCAAGCCGCCGTCCGGCCCTGCTCGGCCTCCGCCCGCCGCCGAGAGCCGCGCGCTGCGCCCCGCCGCGGGGCAGGGCTGGCACCGGAGCGGGCGCCGCGGGCCGAGGACGCCGAGGAGACGCTCGGGTCGCCCCCCGGGGGTCCTGGCCGCGGCGCGTGCGGCCCCCGGCCCCGCGCGCCATGTCCCCCTAGCGCGGCGGCGGAGCGACGGCCCGCGGGCGCCCCGGGCATGGAGCGGCACGTGCTGGGCGCCGTCCTCTACTGGCTGCTGCTGCCCTCCGCGCTGCTGGCCGGTGAGTGGGCGCGGGCGCGGGGGCTCCGGCCCGGCCAGGGCGGCGGCGGCCCCGCTCCCCCTTCCGCGGCCCGGACGCCCAGCGAGCAGATTCCCCGGGACGCGCGGCCCGCGCGCCCGCATTCCAGAAGCATGAGAGCGCTGGGGCCGCGTCCGAGCGCCGGGCCGGAGGGGTGGGGGCGGGGGCGCGGGCGCCCGGGGCGGCGGCGGCGAGGTGGCACCGGGCGGGCCGGCGAGCGCGGGGGGCGGCCGGTGCCGGCGCCGGGGCGCCGGCGGGAGGGCGTGCTCCCGGGGACGGGCTGCAGCGCCGAGGAGGGGGCACCAATCTCTTTCTCTCTTTCGGGTTAAAAAAAAAAAAAACGCGCAAACTTGCCTCATGACTTCCTGACCAATCTGGGAGAAGGCGGGCTTCCTGCCTGGAGCTGTTTAATCGGGAGCCTCCCGGAGCCCGGCGAACCTCGCGTCGGTTCCGCGGGCTCCGATCGGCCCCACCCCCGCGGCCTGGGGCAGCCTCTGCCTCGGGAAAGACGCTGGAGGTTCCTCCCTGCCCTTCCCCGCGCTCTCGGTTACTCCACGGGGTCTGCGAGGGCCGGAGGAGGAACACCCCCAGAAGGCTCCGGCCATAGGACTGGACGTGAGGGTCCCCCACCCTGGTGGCAGCGTCCCTTCCGGAAAGCAGGTCACTGGGATTCTTAAGCCCCCCTGCCTTCTCTGTGCCCGGGGCAGAGCGCCCAGGAGCTCATTCGGCCCTGCGCTGGCCCTCAGCCCCTCCACATGACGTGCCTCCCCGGGTGTGAGCTGGAAAGCAGTCTGATTAAACTCATTCTCGGAAACACGGAATGATTTGCATTGTGAACGTCTGTCTGACGGGTGGAAATCTGTCAGACCGTGGTGGGTGGGGGTGTTTTGACTCTGAAAGTCCTGCCAGGGCCTCTTAAATCGCTCCAGGCAGGCCTCTGCCAACCTCTGTTCCAGGCAGGGGCTCAGGTCCCCCGGGGCCGGGAATGTGCAGGAGCCTCTGCTCTCGGGCTCCCAGACAGACCGTGTTTGGGTTTGTAGCAGAGGGAGATCCTGAAACAGGGACATTTTCAGGACAGGAATCAATGGAAACCATTGAGGTCGGGGAGGAGAGTTTGAGTCAGCCCTGTGTGGCCAGGGCCGTCTGGGATCTGCTCAGGGGAGAGTTCGGGGTCACCTGGACTGGACGCCGTACTGGCTGGCTTCCCTCCTCTTGCCTCTAGAAAGCCAGACGTACAAACAAGCAGACCAGACCTAGCTGGGACGGCGGGGGTGGGGGGTAAACACGTGAACTTCTTCAAAGGCAGGTTTATCTCTGATCACCCTGGGTGCACCTGTGTCCTCTTTCGTCCGGCCTTGCGAGATGGGAGAGGAACCCGCTAGGCCTGGGGGGAGGGGTTGGGGGGGGCAGGGCCCCTTCCCAAAGGACGCGACTCCCCCAGCTGGCGCAGGACAGCAAGCTTGTCCGGTAATGGGCCAGATAGTAAACGTTTTCACATCGTGAACTCTTCTGATATTTTTTCCAACCATTGAAACCTGTGAAAACCATTCCTAGCTCGTGGGCTGTGCCAAAGCAGGTTCTGGGGCCCCGTTCGGCCCACGGGCCCGGGCTTGCCGGCCTGCGCGTCAGTCAGGGCTCCGGGCGATGGGCTTGCCCCGGCTCAGGGCCGCCACCTGCGCCGCCTTCCGACTGCTGATTGCGAATCCACGGTGCCTTTTCTCAGCTCCAAATAAAGTCTGTTGAAAAGAAACAAACGCTGACGGCCAAGCCGTGCCGCACGCCGATTCCGTGCCTGGGTGCAGGGCTTGGGCCTCGGGAGTTTTCCCTGAGCTCTGGGGGAGGGTGGTGTGGAAGTGCCGAGGGCCCTGCGGGTGACACCGGAGACTCTGGAGGCTGCTTGCCCGGCCTGGGCGTGGGCGGCTCCCAAGGGACCCTCCTGCTGTCCCGCTGGCGGCGCGACCCGGCTGCCATTGGCTGTGCTGCCTGCGGTGGGCCTCCTCGTTGTCCGCGAGGCTTTGGCTGGAACTGGTTGGTTCTGGAAGTGAGTGTGTGGATGCTGGGCGTGTGACGTCGGTCATGTGTGCCCTGTGCCGGCTCAGGCAGCGGCCTCGGTGAGTGCTTGAGTCCTCTGGAGCGCCCCTCCCTGAACCGCTGACTCTGCCCCTGCACGTGACCATGGGGGACCCTTCCCTGCTGTCCCTGAAGCCCTGAGGGGAGAGAACCCAGAGCTAGAAGCTTCTAGAGGGAGGTCGGGGCAGGACGTTTTGTGATTCCCAGAGAGCAGGGCGTGCCTCCTGACCCACGGACCGGGACAGCCAGAAACAGGCTGCGTTGTCTGAGGGGCAGGTGGGCACGATGTGGTCACCCTCACCGACCATGGGAAGCGCACATGGTGCGGCAGCATGGCCTCTCCCTGGCAGGCTCCCCTGCGCCCCGGGGCGTCCCCTGTGCCACGCTGTCACCGAGAAGTGCTGCCGTTTAGAATGGGGACACTTCCTTCTTTTCGCCATCACTGTCTCGACACCCGTGTGACCAGGCAGGAAGGCGTGAGAGAGTCCGGTGCTCAGATCCAGCGTGGAGCCTGGGGCTGTCCTGCTCAGAGGCCACGCTCTCCGCAGGTGCCTCTAGGAGGGAAAGCGCCCAGAGGGGAGGGACGGGAAGGGGGGGGGGGCCTGGGAAGACTGATGAGTCAGCAGGACGGCGGGGCGCTGTTCACAGGACCCCGGGTGTGCATGTGTGTGGAGGGAGACCCCCCCCAGGGCGGATGACTGGGGCCGTGCTCGTCCCACCGGTCACCGCACGTGGAGAGCGTCCACGCGGGCCGGAGGAAGTGCCTGCCTGTAGGGGGAGGAGTCCCGGGTCTCCGATCTGGCCCCCGGGCGGCTTCCTGGGCGGTGTCTGCGGCCCTGAGCACAGCGCAGGGACTGCCCTCTGTGCTGCAGCGCTGACCTGGGGCCAGCCCACCCGAGGGCCGCAGACGCCCCGTTTCTGCCCCCCGCCCTCTTCGGGGCCCAGTGTGTGCTTCCTCTTCCAGGAAGCTGCCCCTGACCACGCTGGGCCTCAGGAACCTCCTTTGACTTAGAATTCAACAAAATGCACGTCTTTGCTACCTATTTTACAAAGATGGCGACGTTATTTGGGTAGATTTCTTTTGTAATTTCTTTTTTTTTTTTTTTGACTTTTTTCCTTCTGGTTCCCAAAGCACTTTCACGCCTCCTCGTGGTGCGGGGCTCAGGAGAGCGGCTCGTGGCCGCACACGCGTGCTGCGTGGTGGGCCCTCCTGGCTGTGAGGCGGGAGGGGTGGGGCAGGGCGGGGCGGGGCCAGCTGCTCTCACCCGAGCTCTGTCCCGTCCGACCCCTGCACGTCTCTGAGTTTAGGGTGGTTTCCGGATGAGCAACATAGGGGTTGGGGAGCTGGATTCACTCCCCTGAGGTCACCCCGGTTGGATGGAGCCTTTTCGGGTCTGGGATTGGGGACTTGCACCCCTGCTGGCGGGTGCTACCTGTGGGGAGCCAGGGTGGAAGGTCTCTGGGAGGAAGGGAGGGGAGGCCAAGCTGACGTGGCTGGGGCGCAGAGGGGGGTCATGTCCTGCTCTGAACTTGCCAGGCCCTCACCACTCTCTGGGCCTCAGTTTCCTCGCTTGTAAACCGGCTAATAAAAGTTGAAGGGCTGCGCCAGGTCTCTGACCTCAGTGGTGTCCGGGCTCCGGATGGCAGCAGGGGCGGGTCAGCCCTCCCACGTGGCCCCGGCGGCCCCGAGCCCCAGAGCGCTTTCCCAGATGTGCGGCCCGGAGGCCCGAGCACGGGCGGCCAGCAGCCAGGTCGGGCGTCCGGGGAGCTGGGTGGATGGGTCCCGCACACGCCAGGCTGCCCAGCGGCACAGGCGGTGCCCCGGGAGGGGAGGGGTGGTGTCCCGGGCCAGCCGAGGGACGAGGTATCTGCAGCCTGGCCCCCGGCCACCGCGCTACACACACCCGCACAGATTCCAGCGTCTTTCCCAAATTCATTCAAGCCTTCCCTCATCCAGCTCTTGAGGGACAGAGCTCTGGGCAGGAGCCAGGAGCCTCAGTGCTGCACGGGGGCCCATGGCGGTGGGAGTGGGGGGTGCAGGGGCTCGCTCTTCTCCCTTCCCGACCAGGCCGCGCTTTTCTTGGCTGCAAAGGGTCACCTGGGCGTCCCCGGCACCCGGCGCTCTGGTCCATGGGTGCCTTGGCTGCGTCTGTCCTGCTGCGCAGGGCGGATCACAGAGGGGAGGGGAGCCCCGTGCAAGGAACAGAGTCCCCAGATAATGCCTGCGAGACGCCACCCCAGTAGGACCACGTCCAGGCTGGGCCGGGGGGCTGAGTACCTGGCGGGGAGAGAAGTCGGCAGCCAGGCTGGGGAGGGGGGCCTGGAGATGGGGGGCTGTGCGGGGGTGGGGGGGTGCATCTTTTCTAGGCTCTGACCCCTTGCTGGCGGCTGGTAGGAGGTGGAGTGGGGGCAGGAGGGGGGCTGGGAAGTGGCGGAGTGGACGGTTGGGGTGGGGGCTCCCCGTTTTGATTTTCTACTTCGTTTTAATTACAGAAGTAATGCTTTCCGCAAAGCGGTGACATTTCAGTCAGATGAGATAAAGTTCCCTTATCCCTCGAGCCTGGCGCGTCCCCCGTGCTTTGGAAGGAAGCCGCCGGGCAGCGCACGTCTGCTCTGTCCCAGCACGGGCGGATCTGCCCGGGGGCCGCTGCGCACTGTGACTCAGTCTCCCCGCTGTCCGTCCCGGCAAGGAGTCCCTCCGTTACTGCGGGCCTGGTCTGGGGGTTTGGGCCGCTCCCAGGCCTCTGGGGTCACGTCGGTGCTATCCTCGCGTGAGGACGTTGATGGGGATGGAGAGCCGCCGGGGCCCCGGGTGACACCAGGGCAGCCTCGGCCGACGTGCGTGGCCTCCTGCTTCCGTGCAGCCGTCTCGCGGGGACTTTGCCGAGTGGGGTGGGTCGATTTTTCTGGCGTTGTTTTAATAACATAATTATAGGGAGTATTTTTAGGTTCCCTCTAACGGGCCAGCTGTTTACCAGGCTCGAGCCGCTCGCTGTTTTCCTCCCGGAGTATATATAGACCGGCCACTTGGCCCTCCTCGGGTTCTGGCTAAAGAGGGACCAGGCCAGCTCCTGTGGTTTCCTCCGCCAGCGGAGGTGTGGCCGAGACACCCCAGGGCCCAGGCTCCGCGGGAGGCACAGCGGCCCCGTGGGGGCGGCACCCCACGCTGGCCGGGTGGGGGCTCGCTCCTCAGAATGCTTCCCGAGAGGCTGTGGCCGGGCAGCGCCGGGGGTGTTAGCGGGCCTGTCCCCCCCGCAGCTTGGACAAGAGAGACAGAGCTGCAGGGCACACTCCTCAGGCCTACGGGAGCACCCAGACCCTGGGACAGAGGGGCAGGGCAGGAGAGGGCCAGGCGGGGGGCCCCGGTGGCCCCCCGAGAAGAGCCTTGATCTGTCATCCGCTGGAATCAGCAGGGCCTCTGACTGTCAGCTGAGCCCAGGGCCCAGCCCTGCCTCTGCAGGCGTTTCCCCCCTGTCCTCTCCTGTGTTTGATTTCCGTTCATGGTTGAAACAGCATCTAAAGCAACATATCACCTGGGCGCTTGGGGGGCTCAGCCGGCCGAGTGTCCGACTCTTGATTTCAGCTCAGTTCATGATCTCCGTGGTTTGCGGGTTCAAGCCCCGCGTGGGGCTCTGCACTGACAGCACGGAGCCTGCTTGGGATTCTTTCTCCCTCTGCCCCTCCCTTGCACTCTCTCTCTCAAAACAAACAAAATTTTATCACTGTAACAACTTAAAGAGGGTTAAAAAATTTTTTTTTAATGTTTGTTTATTTTTGAGAGAGAGCATAAGCAGGGAGGGGCAGAGAGGGAGACACAGAATCCTAAGCAGGTTCCAGGCTCCGAGCTGCCAGCACAGAGCCCGATGCGGGGCTCGAACCCACGACCGCGAGATCATGACCTGAGCCGAAGTCGGACTCTTAACCGACTGAGCCCCCCAGGCGCCCTTAGAGGTGGCTTTTAAGGGGAAACCAGATGGTCTGTCCCGGGGCCCCACTGAGCTGGTGTGTGTCTCTCTCCCTGAGGTCGCCTCCTGCGTGCGGTGGCCGGGGCGCAGCTGCTGCCGGGAACTCGGAGGGCCAGGCTGTGCTGACACAGGTCTGCCCCCTGGATGGGGGCGTTCTCACGCTGTTCCCCAAAGGCGCAAGTCGCCCAGGCCGGCCGAGGTGGCCGGTGCTGAGGTGCTGGGCTCCGCCCAGCGGGTGGCACGTGTGCCCTTGTGACTGACAGTCTAGACACAGCGGCGAGTGCAGACCTCACAGGCCAGCAGAGCCCCCCCCCCCCCGAACGGCCAGCCGTCTGTCCATCCGTCCGTCTCTACCTGCCCCCGTGGGCTGCAGACCTGGCTTCTCGGCCTCATCCCTGAAGTTGTGCGCTGCCCCCTCCAGCTGCCTGGTGACTTGGGCACAGACCTCTGTGTCACCTCTGACTCCAGCGTTCGCTCGTGCCTCCCCTCCCATGTCCCCCTGCAATCTCTGCTTGCGTCCACCGCCGTTGCGCCCTCCACGGTCCCCCCTGCCCCCCTGCGGCGCTCTCCAGGGAGCACATTCACTTATAACGGGTGGGTGACATGGGTTCCCAGAGGGGGGATGCCATGGAGGGAGAGTGGCGGGTGGCACAGGTCGGCTTGCCCTGGAGCCGGGACACTCGGGCCCTGTGCCTTCAGCCTGTTAGTTCATCACTTGTGTCCCCCCGCTTCCTCCAGCTGCGCCTTGTGGCACATGAACCTCTGTGTCACCGCCAGCGCCTGGAGCTGGATCTCGCCCCAGGCCATGCCCACTTGGTCCTTTTGTCCCCACGTGCCTGTGGCTGCCCCTCCCAGAGACTGGGTCACTGCCACCTTCTTTCAGTCATTCATCCTGCAAGTATGTTTGGCCGGCTCCGCCTGACGCTCCTGCGCCCAGACCAGACCCCGGCGGAGGCCAGTCCCCAGTCCACGCCTGGTCGTTCACCGGGACGTCCTGAGCACACAGCCGAGCATGTGACCCAAGGGTCTGGCCGGTGTGTGTGACAGTGGAGTATGGATCATGTGAACACCCCCCAACCAAGCTATCGCTTGTGCCAGAGGCACTTTCCGGTCACGTCCTGGTCACCCCCATGACTGACCTCTGCCCCCCAGGTTACTTTTGCTTGCGTTTGGGACTTAGGTTGGCGGGACTGCCGCCTCGCACTGGTCATTAGTCCCCTGGACGTCTGGGCTGCCCCGTCCCCCCGCCCCACCGACGTCCTGCTCCGGGTGGGCGGGCCTGCGCGTCTGTGCGCATGCGCGTGGATTACGTCCGCTCGCGCTGGGGGCGGGGCGTGTCCCGGGAAGCCGCCGCCGCTCCCGGGGTTCGGGGTGCCTGCTCCCCGGTGGACGCCCTCGCCGGCGGTGTCGGCCTCCAGCTGTCGCTGCTTCGTGGGCGTGAAGTGCGTCCTGTGGCTTTTGGTCTGCGCTGCCCTGACCCCAGACGCTGCGCCTCACCTTCGATGTCCCTTGTTGTGACGAGCCTCCAGCAGTCACGTGCTGTAAAGTGCCGGGTTGCAGGTCTTTTTATTTTTGATTCGCGGCTGTTCCCTGTGGGTCTGGATTCCAAGGCCTAGGTCGGGTTCCCTGCCTCTGGTCGCCGACTAATCATTTCGCTGACGACGTCTGTTTAGGAGCCGCGTTTGTAACCCCAGGTCCTGGTGACTCGCGTCGCGCTCTGTGTATGTGGTCACGTCCCGCCTCCGTCGTGCGTGTTGCGGCGGCGGCCTGGGCCCCGGCCACGTGGCAGGCCTCTCTGCGTGTCCTGACCTGTGTCCCCACTGGTCTGCTGCTGTCCCGGCCCCTCCTCTGCCTGCCGGGACCCGGGGCCGCCAGCCGTGCCGGGGCCTCTGCTCTGCCCTGGTCGGCCTGGCCTCCCCCCGGGCTGCCTGTTGTTTCAAGCCGGTTTCTTCTAGCTACTGGAAAGTGACGGTGAAAGTGACCGTCCCCTGTCCTTCCCAGGATGTAGCAGACGCCTGTGTACACTGCTTGATTTTCCTTCTCCCGACTGGCCCCTTCCGGTGACCTCCGTGGTCCCCAGGTTGAGTCTGGGACAGGCAGGCTCAGGGCCGCAGATGTCGCATGTGGTGTGTCCTGTTTGCTCCTCGGGGGCCCCGTGAGGTCCTGGTGCGTCTCCCCCGCAGACCGGCCCCCCTGCGGCCCCATGACCTGGACCGGCACAGTGCTTCGGGCAGGCCTGGCCAGCCCAGGGCAAGGAGGTTGGGGGCCCCGGACTGGTGCTGGAGGGGACCCTTGGGACCAGGCGGTTTCTTCCCCTCGGCCTCGGGCGCGCGTTGCTCTGACCTCGGCGAGGACCCTCCTGTTCCGAGTCCCTTCCTGGCAGAGACAGTGTGGCCTCCCGGGAAGGGCTCCAGCCAGCCCAGGAACAGAGTGTAGGAACCTCGTCTGGCCTGAGGGCAGTTCCACGCAGGGTCCTGGACCTCAAGGGGCGGGTGGTGGCCGTGGACCCTGTGCCCGTGGCCCTGCCCTGAGGCTGCGGGCGGAGACGCTTTGGGGTCGGGGCTGTCCTCCTCCTTCATGAGTGAGGCCGCCCGGGAAGGGTCTGGGCTCCACTCACCAGACCCTGCCCATGCACCCCTCCCCCCATTTCCCTCCCTTGCCCTGAAATGGCCGGCAGAGCGCTTGCCCCCCCCCCCCCCGTGGGTCCCCGCTCGACACGGTCAGAGGGCGTGTTGTCCGCTCGGTCTGGACCCCCAGGTTCCCTGCGTGAGGAGCAAGGGACGGGGACCGGAAGCAGGTGCACGTGCCAGAGGGGACCCGCTCCTCCGAAGGCTGGCTCTGAGTGGAGGAGAGCCTGGCCCCCTGGGCAGATGGCGGGGAGATTGCAGTCTCCAGAGCCAGACTGGCTGCATGGTGTCCAGAGCCTGGGGGCCTCCAGGCGTCACGAGGGGTCAGGAGCCTCCGAGCTCCCCTTTGCGTCTCTAGCCGGTGTTGCCGGCCCGTGCCAAGGCCCTGAGGTAGGGCTGAGGCGAAGTGGCCCCTTGGGGCGGGGGAGGAGCAGGCAGCGGCGGCGGCGGCCTCAGGAGCTCACGCCTTGGCGCAGGGTGACCGGAGCACGTGGGCAGAGCTGCTGAGGGTCCCCCCTTGGAAAAGGAGGCAGCAGCAGGGCCCTGGATCCACGCAGTGTGGGGGGAAGCCAGAGTGGGCGCCTTCCCCGCTCCGCCCGATGTGGGTCCCTTCTGCGCGTGCCATCTGTGGGTTACTTGTAACAGGAGCCCGGTGTCCTGGTGGAACTGTCCTCGGAGGTGGTGCCCGCAGCAGTTGGGCCACACGGGTCCGCGTGACTGTCCCCCAGGCCGGGCGTAGGTCCTGTCCCAGCCACCGTGCAGAGGGCCTGGGATTCCCGCCTCTTCTTCCCCGTTCTGACCCCGGGGTGGGGGGTGGGGGGCGGGTCAGCCGCGGAGACACGAGATGCCGCACCCAGGGCCTCGGTGGCGCTGGTGGTTGGGTCACACTGGCGGTGCAGGATTTTTTACCTCGTTACCGGGTTTGTCGTCACCTGCTCTGAAGAGTGACCAGGTGGACACGAAGGAAAACGCTTAGCAGGCAGAAGGTTACTAGAAAGATCCGAATGGAAGGTCTCTTTGTGGGGGGGGAGGGGTGGCGTTCGAAGTGAATGCCTGTGACCGTGGGTGAGGGTCGTTGTTCTGTCAGGTCCTGGTGGCCCCCGTCCCCTCGTCCCCTCTGAGGCCCCGCCCTCACTGGCCCCAGACCCCCGGGCGTCCCCTCCTGACTGGCCCGAGTCCATCGTGCGAGGGCTGGTCTGTGGCCACCTCATGCGTTATGGTCCTTATTTCCATCAGGTCTCTGTCACGTTCCCCTGGGGGCCCGAGGGGAGCACGTGGCGTGGGTCACGGGACGACGGACCTTACGCCCGAGGGGTTTGCTGTGGTCAGACGCTCCCGGCGTCCTTCCAGAAATGTGTTCTCCCGCCCGGGGCCTCAGGTCCTGACCTCTCCCCTCTCCGCCTGCCGTGTCCTCTCTCCCCCTGTCACACTGGGGGTCACGCGGGGATGCAGGCCTCCGGCCCCGGCCCTGCTCTGTGTGCAGGCGGAGGGGGGTGGCCACCGGGGTTGCCTGGGGACCTCGGCTGACCTCTGCCATGTCCTGAACACTGTCACTGGGGCACCCCAGGTACAGCTGTGCTGGGGTTCCGCTGGAGCACGCGTGCCCTGCAGCCAGAGAGCCAGTGACCTGGGGGCGCCCGGGGCTCAGGAGGTTCAGCGTCCGCGTCTTGACCGGCTCAGGTCACAATCTCACAGTCCATGGACTCGAGCCCCA
>PISW01015452.1:0-16584 GCA_004023785.1 Mungos mungo
CCTGGGCCGCCAGGTGCAGAGCTGCCTCCTGCTGTCTCCTGGGCCCGCGGGGCCCCTTGTCTAGTGCAGGACACAGGTCGGTGCTAGGCGGGGGGGTGGGGGGGGACGCTGGGGAAGGCGGCGGGGGGCGGGGCCGGACTGGGCCGTTGAGGGGGGGGCGGGTGGCTGGGATGAGGGTGGCTGGCTTCCTGACCGGCGTCCGAGGCTGTGGGGTGGGGTGCTGCGGATGGGGCGCAGGGAGGGGTCCTTGTGGGACAGAGGGTGGGGTGGGGGCCAGGGTGCAGGGCCTCGGAGTTCTGGACTCCGACCCCGGGGGGGCTGAACTCTCCCTCCCGGGGGCGCAGACAGGAGCGCTGGCAGTCCAATGGCTCTCGCTCTGCCTGCCCGCCACAGACGCCTCCCCCATCCTGCCACCTTGCTCTCTCCCCCGACCCCTGGCCCTGGAAGAGCTCATGGGGGAGGAGACGATTTTGTGGTGACATTAGCATTGCCAAGCGGCTGACAAGGTTTTGAGGATGTTTGATGCCCCCCAACACAAGCCCACAGCCCCCACAACTGCACTGTCCCTGCTTGCTGTGACTCCACTCTCCACCTGGGGCTCCATCGCATGGGGGCACCTTGCAGGTGCCTCTGAGTGTCCGAAGGTGCTGTCCCCGGGGCCACCAGGAGTATGCATGATGTCGGGGGGAGGCTCAGTGGGGCCGTGCTCGGCAGAGGGACAGGATGGGTGCAGATGGATGCAGAGAGCAGGCGTAGGCTCAAGGGAGGCGGTGGCCCACCTGGACCCCCCTCGCCCTTCCCGGAGCCACCGCCTCCAGGACACCGCTAGGTGGCAGCGCGCACTGGGAGGAGGGCTGCCCCGTGGCCAGGCCAGGAACCTCCAGCTTCCCACGGTGGGGGGGGCGGTTCTTGACCCTTCACCCTGGGCAGAGACCAGTCCTGGCCCCTCCCCCACTTGTGAGTGAGGTTAGAGGTCAGACGCAATCTGCAGATGAGGCCAGCTGGGAGCCGCTTGGCCAGCTCCCGTCTCCAGCGGCCTTGGTCAAAGGGTTATTGCCACCTCACCGACTGGTGTGTGTTCGTGTGTGTGTGTGTGTGTGCACACTCGTGTGCGAGGCAGGAGGCAGGGCTGTATGGATCTGACGGCCCCGGAACGTCCGTGAAGCAGCTGACCAACGGGAGGGGGTCCTTGTGGAGCCCAGTGGGCAGCGCCGGCTTGGCGGGCTGGCCGTGGGCTCGCTCGACCGGCCAACCCTGGGTCAGCGGTTCGCCTGGACCCTCGGTGCAGCTCGGACCGACCGAGCGCTGGGGGCCCCTGGAGGGGCTGCTCCTTCCTGGGGCCGCCGTGTCGGGCTTCCCTTGGACCTGGGGCACGAAAGGGGCATCCAGCCAGGCCTGTCCCCTGACCTTGGAGCCGACCCTCCCCAGCAAACCTACTGTTGTAGTCTCACTTTCTGGAAGCTCCCGGAACAAATCTCCCCTGACCTTCTCCTGACAGCCCTCAGCTGGGCCCCTGAGCAGGTGGGGGAGGGGGAGGGGCTCCGGCTTGTTGGCTGACCTCGCTCACATTCTCCGGCGGAGCAGGGAGCAGCACCCCAAGCTCCCAACCCCTCTCCTCTGAAAGCACCGTTAGGGGGAGCACGGTGGAATGGGGGGTCCACAGGGAGGCCCAAGGGGGCTGTGAGGGGGGAGCACCCTCTTCCCCCCGCGGGCACCATGCCCTCCCACTCGCTCCAACTGGGGGCCGCCCCCCCCAACCCCGTCACCTGCTCACGGCACCAGCCAGCCCTGCCCCCTCTCCTGGACAGAGCGCCCCGAGGTGTCCTATATTACAGAAACACGCACCCCTGGCCCGGCCTCAGGTCCTGTGGGTCTGAGCAGGCCTCAAGGTGGCTGTGGGGGGCTCTGAGTGTTGGGAGCAGAGGGCCTGGGGATCGGGGGCTCCCTTGTTGAGCCAGGCCGGGGAGCCTTGGGATTGTCCGGAGCACCTCCCCGGCGACCTCGTCCAGTTCCCTGGCCTCAGGCACAGTCAGGAGCCCACCCTCTCCCCCTGCGCAGATTCTCCCACGGCCCCTGTGCACCGTGTCCACACCGGGCTCCTCACCGCCCCCTCTGCAGCCACGGCCTCTCCCTGCTCTCCCAGCCTGACCTGCTGGGAGACCCACCCCGCCCTCTGCACGTGCCCACCCACCCAGTTCTCCTCCTTCAAGGCTTCTGCCCCTCTGGCCATGCACTCCCTACTCTGAAGCCTTCCATGGCTCCCTAGTGCCTGCAGGGAAAAGTCTCAACTCGTTCTCGTCATACCTCGAGCTTCCTGGGGGGGCCTTCACCGCATGCCTCCTCTCTGTGCTGCCCCCTCCCTCCCTTCCATGCCCTCCTCCCCAATCCTCCTAGCCTGCCAGGCTCTCCTCCATTCCTGCCTCCTCCCCGGGGCCCCCACAGTGCCCTGCACCAGGGTCCCTCCCTCCCGCGTCTGGACCTGCATCCTGTGGGTGACACGTGGCCCCTTCATTCTGCCCCATCCTATTTTCTGAGGACTCGGCCTCCGGAGCGCTTCCCTCCAGCCAGGCCCGGGTCCCTTGCTTGTCCCTGCCCTGGGTGCCCGAGCCCTTAGCACATGCTCGGGGCGGACCCCCGGACGCCAGGCCCTGATGGGTCCTCGGGATTCATTCCTGGCTGCAGCCATTATCTGGTTTTACAAGATGCAAAAAAGTAATTTCGTTTTCAATTTAAAAACGAAACGGTTTAGCTCACGATACTGGCCTTTTCCTTCTGTGCAGAGCACGGCGTAGCCTCTGAGGCTGGGGCCTGGCCCGTTCCCGACGCTTCGGCGCGGAGACGCCCGAGGCAGGCTGGGCGGCTCAGAAGATGTGGGTGATCCCAGGCTCCTGTCGCTGGAGGGACCCTGCGTGGGACCCGGCGCATGCAAGCGGCCCGGCCCGGAGGACGCCAAGGGCACTGGGGGGCAGGGCCGCATGCACCCTCTGTCCCCAGCCCCTCCGGAGGCTCAGGGACATGCAGAGCTCAAGGTCGGAGGAGCTCGAGGGCGTAGTGTGTGGCCCTGGTGGCAGTCTTTGTGTCCCTTCCCAGATGTCGCCTCCATCCTCTGACTCAGGACACGGTCAGCCCTGCAGTCCCAAGACTGGTGGGCCCTCGGCCTCCGTTGCCCTGGCCTGTCCGCTGGCCTCAGACGGCCTAGTTTTCACAGCCGCCATGGCCGCCTTGTGGTGATTCAGTCACACGCCCTCCTCGGCATGGAGCCCACGGCCACATCCAGGGCCCCAGGGCAAAGGCCTGGGGCCCTATCCGCTCCTGCATTCCCGGGAGGAGATCTCTTGTGATGCAGCCAGATTAAGTCCTGGGTAGCTTGTGGCCCGCTAATACCTTCAGTCTTTTTCTCATGACCCAACTCCAGCCCGGGGCAGCGAATTCAGGTATTGGTTTGGCAACTCTGGGTCAGGTGTCACTGCGCACCTGCTGGCTTTTGTCTTCTGGGCCTGGACTCGGCAGCCCTGTGCCGTTAGCGGTAGCCCTGCTCGTCCACAGGGAGGCTCTCGGGATACGGCCCCCGGGGGCCGGGACAGAATACTAGTTACCACCCAGGGCCAGAATACTAGTTACCCCTCCACCCGGGGACAGAATACTAGTTACCACCCAGGGACAGAATACTAGTTACCACTCCACCCGGGGCCAGAATACTAGTTATCCCTCCACCCGGGGGACAGAATACTAGTTATGCCTCCACTCGGGGACAGAATACTAGTTACCCCTCCACCTGGGGACAGAATACTAGTTACCCCTCCACCTGGGGACAGAATACTAGTTACCCCTCTACCTGGGGACAGAATACTAGTTACCCCTCCACCCGGGGGACAGAATACTAGTTATCCCTCCACCCGGGGGACAGAATACTAGTTATGCCTCCACTCGGGGGACAGAATAGGGGACAGAATACTAGTTACCACTCCACTCAGGGACAGAATACTAGTTATCCCTCCACCCGGGGACAGAATACTAGTTATCCCTCCACCCGGGGGACAATAGGGGACAGAATACTAGTTACCACTCCACTCAGGGACAGAATACTAGTTATCCCTCCACCTGGGGGACAGAATAGGGGACAGAATACTAGTTACCACTCCACCCAGGGCCAGAATACTAGTTATCCCTCCACCCAGGGGACAGAATAGGGGACAGAATACTAGTTACCACTCCACCCGGGGCCAGAATACTAGTTACCTCTCCACCCGGGGACAGATTACTAGTTATCCCTCCACTCGGGGACAGAATACTAGTTACCCCTCCACCCAGGGACAGAATAGGGGACAGAATACTAGTTACCACTCCACTCGGGGACAGAATACTAGTTACCCCTCCACCCAGGGACAGAATAGGGGACAGAATACTAGTTACCACTCCACTCGGGGACAGAATACTAGTTACCCCTCTACCCAGGGACAGAATACTAGTTACCCCTCCACCCAGGGACAGAATACTAGTTATCCCTCCACCCGGGAGACAGAATACTAGTTACCCTTCCACCCGGGAGACAGAATACTAGTTACCCCTCCACCCAGGGACAGAATACTAGTTACCACTCCACCCGGGGACAGAATACTAGTTACCCCTCCACCCAGGAGACAGAATACTAGTTATCCCTCACCCCCGGGGGACAGAATACTAGTTATGCCTCCACCCGGGGACAGAATACTAGTTACCACTCTACCCGGGGACAGAATACTAGTTACCCCTCCACCTGGGGGACAGAATACTAGTTATCCCTCCACCCGGGAGACAGAATACTAGTTATCCCTCACCCCAGGGGACAGAATACTAGTTATGCCTCCACCCGGGGACAGAATACTAGTTATCCCTCCACCTGGGGACAGAATACTAGTTACCCCTCACCCCGGGGGACAGAATACTAGTTATCCCTCCACCCGGGGACAGAATACTAGTTACCCCTCACCCCGGAAAAGCCCCCGGGGAAAGATTACCATTTTCCCTCTTTGGGGAAAGAACGTCCGGGGGCGCCGAGGACCCTTTCTCGGTTGCCATGTTGTGTGCGCACGGGGTGGTGAAGCCACGGGCGGGAGCAGGGCCGTGTCCACCACACAGGGGACCCCAGGGCCTGGGGGTGGCGCTCGCTGATGCCGGCTTGCTCTGAGAGGGAACGGCCACCAGACAGAAATGTCACCACACCAGATGCTGCCTGAGCAGGGAAGCCATCGCCACCGAGGGGAGCTCTAGGTGAGGAGACGGGCCTGCCCAGCGCCCCCGCTCAGAGGGGTGGTGGCTGGCCATCCTGTCCCAGGGAAACTTTCTGCTGGTGACTTCTAGTTCCCTAGGAAGGGGTGGGGGTGTGGCTAAGTGGGGAGTGCCCCCCACTCTTTCTGTGCCTCAGCTTCCCTGTCTTCAGGCTGCCCTCCGGAATGAGCACATGAGGTCATGGACAGGGGGCAGAAGACGCAGGGGCTGGGAGCAGGCTGGAGGCTCAGCCCCCAGGGAGGCCGGGCTTAGTTCATGGGGCCTCCCTCTGCTCCCCACTCTCCTGGAGACCCAGGTGCCCCGCCCAAAGCTCCCAGTGGGAGGCACGTGCAGGTTGCCATGGAGACATGCACAGCCTGTGGGCTGGAGGAGGGGCCCCAGCGAGTCTGGGATGAGGTTGGGAAAGAAGACTGAGTTCCTGCCAAGAGCAGAGGAGGAGGATGTGGGGCGGGGAGGCTTCTGGGACTGGGGACAAAACTTCACATGTGCCTAATTAACCGGGGTCCACACAAGGCTCCAGCAAGGGCTTATTTCAAACCCGTGAGACCCCAGCCGTCTGTTTTGGCCCTGGTTAGTGCGCAGCCTTCACGGCGGACCTGATGCTTGAGTCTGCAAACACCCAGGGCTGGAGAGGTGGGGGCCCCACTGTCTGCCGCCCCGAATCCTGCGCCGTGCTCCCCTCCCCCACCAAGGACTGCACCGCACCCAGCCTCCAAGGCCTCCGAGGTCCCAGCGCCAGCGCCCACCGGGCCGGCCTGTGCGGAGGGGACCCGAGGCCTGCACTCAGGGCGCTGACTTCTCCCCACGGAAGCCCCTTGCCAGCTCACCCCAGACTGCGAGGAGCGGTCCCTCCCCAGGCACGGCTCGGTGGGGAGAAGCGCCCTGGTCGGACGGGCCCTCGGCAGGGAGCGGGTGGCCTGGGCGCTGGTGGAGGCGGCTGTCGGCTTCAGGTGATTGAGGAGCTGTGAGGCGGAGTCCCAGCACCCAGGCTGGGCCCGCAGGGGGAGGCGGCACACGACCGGGGAATTACCGCCTCTGGGCTCGGATCCTGGCCAGCCCCCCTCCCCCCCCCCCCCCCCCCCCCCCCCCCCCCCCCCCCCCCCCCCCCCCCCCCCCCCCCCCCGCCCCGGCTCTGCCCACTGCCCGCTTCTCCCTGTTGCCCGCCCTCCGGGGAAGCTGGTCGGGTGAAACAGAGCCCCACCGCCCAAACCTCCCGCTCCAAGGGCACCTGTTCCAGGGGGAAGGAGGGCCTGGAGGGGTGGCTGAGCGCACCGCAGGGGCACCGCGCCCCAGCCTGGGGACCAGGGACCACGGGGCTGTTAGCATGATGAGGGCATTGAGAAGTCAGGCAACAACAAAGGACTGACTAATGAGTTTTCTCTAACAGGGAGGGGTGGCCCCCACAGCGGGTACTGCCCAGTAGGGAGCAGCCAGGACCAGTGAGGGGCAGGAAGAGGCTGCAGAGGGTGCCCTGGGGGCCCAGGAGCTGGGCCGGCTCTGGGGGGCGGCCATGGTCTGCTTCCTGGCATCTTCCAAGGCAGACACACTCTCTCAGCCCAAGAAGGGTCCGAGGGGACAGTGAGGTGGCAGGGAGAGGGTGTGGGGGGCTGTGGGGAGAGCTGGGGGAGAGGCCCGCTGGCCAGTGGGGCCAAAATACTCCGGGCTCATGTCACCATAGGTCCTGTGTCCCCGGGTCACTCTGTGAAGGTGGCCATCCAGGAAGATGACAGACTTGTCACATGGAGGAAGTGAAGTCCAGATGAGTCCCCAGAATCTGGGTCGAGGCAGACTCTGGGCCCTGCCTGGCCTCCCTGCTGGGAAGGAAGGCCCGGCCCTGAGGAGCTGTGAGTGACCTGGGCTTCGAGGAGCCCCATTTCCCTGCAGCCCAGCAGCGCAGGTGCGCCCCCGAGCCATGGCAGCGGCCGCCCGCCGACGCCCCGCTGCAGCCGTCGTCCCTCCATCCACGGGCGCCACCTGAAGCCTGGACACGGGCACCGTGCCCCCCAGGCCTGGGGCGCTGGCCCCGCCGGGTGCTCTGTCTGCCCTGTGTGCTCGGGGAGGGTCTGAGGACCGGGGGCCTGCGGCATGGATGGGGGAGGGGTGGCCAGGGGGCCTGGGGGGCCGCGGCCGACCGGGACTCTGTCCTCATACAGCTCGGCCACAGGGTCGCATCCCAGGGTTTCGCTGCAGAGGCCTCTGTCCACGTGAGCTCTGGGCACATGGACAAGGGACTCACTGTGACCCACAGCCAGGGGGGCCTCTGGCCTTGACTCAGCCGGAATGGGGTCAAGAGGCCAGGCTGTGTGGCCGTGCTGGGCTGAGGCGCACTGGACCGGGAAACCCCAGAGCCACTTAACACGGGGGGACACGGGGGGTCGCGCTCCAGTGGCAGGCACGTGGAGGGCGACCCCACCCCCACCCCGGGGCACAGGCCTCCTCTCAGGGGCTATCAGCACAGCGTTTTTAACACAAAAAGCCAGTTCTGTGCCTTCCTTATAAACCTTCCAAAACAAAGCTTGATTCCTCCATGGGGCCTGCTGAGAAGCCACAGGCTCAGAACCCGCTCTCCAGCACGTGCCCCTTAAACTGTGCCAGAGCGCCTGGCGCAGAGCGGCCTCCTCGCGCCTCCACCCCCCCAGTCCTCCATCCCCCCTCCCTCAGCCCTGAAGCTGGCGGGTCCTGTCCTGGGCGGGACCAGGGCCGAAGTCCTCTGAGAAAGATGTTGGGGGGCCCTTTTTGGGGAGGTGGCCTTTCACTGAAGACCCGAATGATGAGAGGGAGCCAGGATGAGCACGGGGTAGGTGAGCAGGGAAGGCCCCAGCTAGGACCTCCGAGAACCCGGAGGCAGGCAGAGGCAAGAGACAGCAGGATGGAGAGGGTCACTCAGGTCCTCTTGGGCCACGGCTGAGGTCGGACGTTATTCCAGGGGTCCCCACCCCTCTGCCCTCAGCAGCATGCTGGCTCTAAGCTCTGGAGTGCTGGGGGGAGGGAGGGACCCAACCCACCCTGTTCTCGTTTCCCATGGGGCCATGGGGCTGGCGGCAAGACAGAATTTGGTGAGTTGACGCATATTTGCAGAGCTGCACCTGGTTCCCGCCGGCAGCCCGCAGCTGCTCCCAGGGTCCCGCAGGTCTGCCCTCCTCAGAACAGGGTGCCCGTGGTGGATTCTTCGCGCCCGGAGGCCCTGCTCACCCTAGGCCTGCCCGCTGAGATCTGACCTGCAGACGCTTCTGGGGACAGCTGCACGCTGGGGTGGAGCATCCGGGCTACAAACGGGGCTCCGCAGCTGCCCGCCCCCCTGCCAGCGTGCACCCCAGGCCCTGTCCCAGGTGGGGATGCCTGGAACCCGGGCCGGTTCTGAGAGTAAGGTGCCGTCGAGGGTGTGTCCGCACTGAGCTCCGTGCTGGTGGTGGAAACGCCGGCCAGGAGGAGGTGAGCCAAGGAAGGGACACGCCCCCCGCCATGGCTGCCACAGCCAGATCTGTGTCTCCAACGCCCAGAAAGCGTATTTAAACCCTGTAAACTGACAACAGGGTAATTTTCTCCATCGAGGACGGGGTCAGGGACCAGGGCTTCCCTGAGAACAGGCCGGGGACGCGTCTCTCTTTGGAGAGACCGTGAGCTGGAGCAGGGCCCTGGTGCCAGGACCCCCCCTGGGCATAGAGCGGGGGTCCCTACCGGCCACCTCCAGGGCGCCTGCAGGACCTGAAGGACTGGAGGGGGGGCACCTGAAGGTTGGAGGACTGGAGCCTGCGGAGAAGTGGGTTGGCTTAATTCACACTAATTAGGAAGACTCATGAATATTCATGAGCCGGCGGCCTGGCCCAGGTAGCCGCTGCTGGAGCAGGGAGAAGCTATTTGCAGACCCGTTTTTGTCAACAGGAAGCCACGCTGGCTTTCCGGGCTCTCCTGGGCCGTCAGCTCCGGGCACAGCTCAGCGGGGATGGCCGGGTGCGGGCCCGGGTCCGGGGGACTTGGGGCGCTGGGACACGAGGCGGCCAGAGGAGCTCAGCCCGGTCACAGGGGCGACACGACAATCATGGTGCCCCAGACACTGTGACAATCCAACCCCTGTGACAAATGGGAGAACATGCTAGAAATCAAACAGTGCTCCGCGCCTTTTCTCCCCCTCCCCCTCCCCCAAAGACGCCAAGGATGAGCTCAAGGCCCAGAGGCAGGTGGAGTGAGCTCCTGGCCTTTTGAAAGGACGCATTTGCACCAGAGCGGCGGGGACCGGTCATCCTTGCCACCCCGGCTCCGGGCTTCCTGTGCGGCAGTGGATGGGACGGCAGAGGGTGACGGGGCTCCTGGGGCGGGGCTAGGCCTTGGGGTCCCCGACCACTCAGAGGGCACCTCCTTTTTCTACATTTTATTATTTATTTATGTTTCTAGCTTTACTGAGATGTGACATTTAGCACGTTGTGCACGAGTGAGGTGTGTAATGGGTTGATTTGATCCACACTTTTTTTGAGGTGGGGGAGGGGCAAAGAGGGGGAAAGAGAATCCCAAGCAGGCTGTGCACTGTCAGCACAGAGCCCGACATGGGGCTTGAACTCACCAACCGTGAGATCATGACCTGAGCCACATCAAGAGTCCACAGACGCTCAATCGACGGAGCCCCAGCAGCCCCGCCCAGCTCGACCTCGCCCAAGCCCGGGGTTCCTGAGGTGGGCCCCCTCACCTAAGCTCCTGGAGACCTGGAGGTGCCAAGTCCCCTTTCATCCCACCTGCCCCTCGGCAGGGCCCTGCACCCTGTGCGCGGTGCGTTCACCCGGCAGTCCCACTGCCAGGGGGAGGGGCGGCAACCTCCCTGGGGAAGCCGGACGGCATCCTTTTTGCTGACAGCTCCTGAGCGGCTGGCTGTGTCACGGCGAGCGGCCCGGACATCTGGGGCACTCAGTGCTGCTTGGAGTCCAAGGACAGATCGCAGAGGACAGAGCCCTGCCCCCCTGCTCCTGCTTCGCTTCCGGAGGAATGTGCTGATTGGAAATCCAGCCACCTGGCTGAGGGAGCCTCTGCTCTCGGGTCAGCCCCTGGACCTGGGGACCTGAGTTCCCCCTGTGGCGGGGTGGGGAGGGGGACAGGGTGGATGCCCCCAGCCCCAGGCAGGCTGGAGATGGAGGGGCAGAGATCCCTCCGGGGCGGGAGCACTGGGCCCGAAATGTGGGCAGACGTGATGAGGGCAGGCCAGGCTCAGGGCTGCGCCGCAGGAAGGAGGCCCCCATCTGGGAACACGGGCTCAAGGGCACGCGGCTTTCCCTGTGCAGCCCAGGGAATGGCCCATGGCCTCCAGGTTCTCCCCAGCCTCTGGGCTGCAGTCGCCCTGCTGGCCTTGGATGGAGACACTGGGGCTTCCGGTCCAGCCTCCTCTGCTGGCCTCAGCCCGTCTGGTCCCCGGGGAGACCCCCCACGTGGCCTTCTGCGGTTCCTCCTCTGGCCCGTCACTGCAGCCGGCTGGCATTGTTTGCATTGCTGGGGGCGGGAGGGGCACGCCACTGCCGTCTCCGGCCTGCCTGTCAGAACTCCGGCCCGAGGGACTGGCCCAGAAGGGCTGGCAGGGAGGATCCAGCCTGGCCCAAGTGGCCCCAACTGTGCTGCCCCCCAAGGAGGCTGGGATGGTGGCAGTGCAGGTGATCCCAGCAGGTGTGGTGGCAGAAGCCGCCCGCAGGGCCATCGTCCGCACTGACGCCCTCCCCCAGCCCCCTGTGTCCTTTGCAGCAAGGAGCCCTCCCCTCGGCCAGGAATGCCTCTGCTCTCAAGGCCTGGGGCGTGAGGTAAAGCACCCTTTATGGGCAGGACTCGGGGCTGGGGAAAGAGCTTGCCCAGTTACTGTGCCTGGAGGGGCCTGGGCCCACGTCTCCTGATTTGGGGTCCCATAGCTCACACGTCTCCCCAAAAGCAGGGGCCCCTGGGGCATGTGCTCAGGAGTGGGGGTGACCTGCAGGAGGCAGAGCCCACCTCCCAAAGCCCAGGGCCCAACAGGAGCCTGAACTTGGCCTCCTCTCCCCTACCCTGATGGGTGGAGCCAGTATTTGAGGATCCAGCCTGTTTCCAGCCTCAGGAGGTGCTCCTCCCGCCCAGGAGCCCTGGGCCTGCTCACGGGGCTGGGTGTTCCCCGGCCAAGCCCAGTCTGGGAAGGATGCACCAAGGCCTGGCCGGCTCCTCCTCCAGGGTGGGGGAGACGGACACCCACAACCAGCAATCTGGGGCCTCCTGTGGATCAGCGGAGTTGGGCCAGCCTCAGGACACACACCTTGCTGGGCTCACAGAAGGGAAGTCCCATGCATGGCCTGAAGACATCAGAGTCCCCAGACTCTGGGGGTCACAAACCAGAAGCATTAGCCCGGGGCTCAGGGCCCCTCCTGGCAATAACATGGGGCCTCCATTGGCCTGGAAGGGGCCGGCCTCGGGGCCCCAGGCAGAGCTCCGTCCGGAACTGCAGAAGTCCCTTCTCTGCTCTGTGCCGGGTTCGGGGGCCGAAGAGGGCGAGCTGACTTGGAGGCGGGGGGAAAGAAGAGGACTTGCTGGAAGGATTTAGGGTTCTTCCTGGAGGGTCATAGAGTTTCCCATAGGCCTTGTTCCCCTTCCACATGCAGAGCCACCCAGCCTGTGGCCCGCCCTCCCCCTCCCCCAGGACCCCTCCTCCCAGGGACGCCAACTGGGTCCTCCTGGGCTGTCCATGTCTGGAGGGCTCAGGCCAGGAATTAGCAGGCAGCCAGCTGCTGGGACACAGGGCTTCTCTGTGCTGGGAGCTGTCAGGATGCAGTATTCACCTGGAGTCTGACTCCTTCTAGTACAGTCTGCTAGGGGCCTCTGCCAGCGGGCTTGAGGGTCTGCCGGCTCGCGGAGCGGCCAGGGGTCCACAGGCCTGCGTCTGGGTCCAGGGTTAGGCCACCTGGACAGAGCCTAGTGTGGGGGTCCGCTGCCCCCAACGCAGGCACAATGCTGCCGCGATCAGCCCTGGGGCAGGCGGCAGGGCCCACGGGGCGCAGGCTCTGTGTCTGTCCCACCCTCGGTGAGACTGTGAGCTCCATGCTTGGACTCTGAAGGCACTGGCGTAGTGACCCCACCTGGAGCCCCTTGGCTGTCGGCACAGGGACGCTTCCCTTGAGAAAGAAAGGCAGCGTAGTAGCAGTAATTCCACGGTGGCCACAGTTCAGCCGCTGCCAGGCCCTGAGCCAGGTTCCTAGTGCCCGGCTGGCAGGGCCCCTGAGCCGAGGACTGTTCCTGTCCCCACATAGCTGCTGAGAAGACTGGGGCTCAGAGGCGCCGGCCGGCAGGGCTGAGCCCGCGTGTCCTGGCCCTGCTGCGCAAGCACCGTCCCCGTGCTCGGCGCAGAGGCCCTCACTCTGCAGACTTGGCGCTAGGGCCTCCCCTGGAGGGTGTTTATGGATAATTAACTACTTAGCAGAGACGCAGGGCTGGGGGTGGCGGTGGCTGATGGGCAGAGACACTCAGCTGTGAAATTGGAGTCCGGCCAGTGGTGGATCAATATTCTGTCGGAAAAGTTCCCGCAGCGTCCAGGGCAAGAACCAGCTCGCAGGGAACCCAGCTCGCAGGGGTGCTCGTGAAGGTTGGGAGCGGGGCCGAGCCCTACTCAGGGTGGCTCGGGAGACACAGGGCCCCACAGAGACCCAGCTGTGGGACGCCAAGAGTGTGGGGGCGCCGGGAGCAGCAGGTCCTGGTGCTGGGGCAGCTGACTTCTCTGTGAGTCAGATGCAGACTCGGGGTGAGCGGTCCATGTCTTGGGGAGGGGCTGTGTCTCCTCTGCTGCTGCCCACTCCTCTCCTGTGAGGAGAACATTCAGGGCTCTTTCAACTGCTCTGCTAGGAGCAGCTGGGGGGCTCAGTGGGTTAAGCATCCGACTTTGGCTCAGGTCATGATCTCGCAGTTGGTGAGTCGGGCTGTGTGCTGACAGCTCGGAGCCTGGAGCTGCTTCAGATTCAGTGTCTCCTCCTCTCGCTGCTCCTCCCCACTCACACACTCTCTCTCTCTCTCTCTCAAATAAAAAAACAATAATAACCTGGGATACTTAGAAGTCAGGGCCTCCCAGCCATCTGTGCCCTCTGTCCCGCCCACTAGCCAGCACTGGTGTGGCCTTCTGGGGATCGGCAGTGGTGCCTCCCTAAGGGGCTGGTGGGAAGCATCTGCGGCTGGGGAGAGAGGAGAGCATCGTCCCTTGGAGATGCGCCCCAGGACGCAGCTGGGGCAGGTGGTGGGAGGAGCTGTCCATGGTGCTGAGGGCGGGGAGCCGGGGGCCACAGAGCCCAGCTGGGAAGGGGCCGGGTGGAGCCCTCTGGGAGGATTCTCGTCTCCCTTTGGTGGTCCGCGTGGCCTGGGGGCTGGACGCAGGCCCTCCCCCAAGGCCTCTCTGGCAGGGTGTGCTGGACCAGGTCCCGCTGCAGGATTCAACCCCAAGTCCAGGCCAGGGTCCTAACAGCTCCAGGGAGAAGTCAGGCAGGGCCAGCCTGGGGCTCTGGTGGGTCAGGGTCCACTCTGCACCAGGGAGAGGGTGCCACGGGCAGGACCAGCTGACAGGAGTGTTTCAAGGGTGCCAGGGGCAGACACAACCCCCAGCTCGAGGGAGGGCAGAGCCAGTGAAACAAGAGCCACTAGATTCTGATTCAGTCCTGACGGATGACAGGAAAATCGATGAGCTGAAAAGGGAGAGCTCTGGGCCCTCCCCAGTTCCCAGTGTCTGACCCACGTGGGCAGCATTCCTTCCTCCAAGTATCGCCTACCTGTAAGCCCAGGACCAGCCTCAAACACCTGGATCCTCTCAACCTGAGCGTGCAGGGTCCTGGCCAGAGTGGGGTTGATGGGTGGCCCAACACGGGCCCACTATGGACCTGGCTTCCCTCGTGCCCTTTTGAGAGATACCAATCCACCCATCCACCATCCATCCATCCATTCATGTCTCTATCCAGCCATTGATTTCTTTATCTGTCCACACATCCATCCACCCACACACCCATCCATCCGTCTACCATCATCTCTCCATCTCTCCATCCATCCATCCGTCCATCCATCCATCCATCCATCCATGTATGCATGCATTCAGTCATTCACCCACTCATTCGTTCACACAACAATTCACTCATTTATCCATTCATCGACTCATCCACGCACTCAGCAGTTTTACCTAGGCTCTACTGAAAGCCAGGCATTGTGTGCAAAGCCTACAGTCTCCCCTTTGAACTTACTTTATTGGCAGAGGTGTGGGGTGGGGCAAGACCCACATCCAACGTGGCTGGTGGGCAAGAGTCCTAGAAAGAGAAACCAAGCCTGGCTTGGGAGCAGAGTGTGGGGAAACGAGAGAAAACACCTCTAAAATCTCCCTTCACAGTGGAGCACAGGTGGCGCTTTTCATACCCCCCTTCCTCAGGGGTGCTTGAGTTTTGAAGGGCCTGCTGTGGTCAGCCCTAGAGAGAATGGAGGGCTATTATGTGCCCGGTCACCTGGGTGAGACATGGTCTTGGGCGGGGCAGGCTGAGGCTGGTGACAGGGTGGAGGTCCCCTGAGGTGGTGGGAGTCCATGCAGGACCCCTGCATCCAGGCCGGCGCTGTCCCCCTCCTCACGGGGGTCTCTGGAGCCCCCACTGGGTCCTGATGCTGATGGTCCCCCCCACCCCTCCCTGGGGGCTCTCTCGCTGCCCCCTTCTCGGTCCAGCTCAGGCTGCGCATCCAGCTGAATCTCCCACCTTTAATTCAAATCCCTGTTTATGCCAACAACCAGTTACCATGGAAATGTCCTTGGGACAGGGCAGAGGGTGGAGAGGGTGATGGGAGGGAGGGACGAGGCTGCTCCCGCGGAGATGGCCTTCCACTTTTGCCGGCAGTAGTCCTTGGAGTGGGCATGACATTGACTGGGGTGCGCCTGGGCAGGGGTCATGGAGGCTCCTGTTCCACATCCTTCCTCCCCTTGGCCTCCACCATGATCCCCCTCAGGGGACACACTGCTCCTGCCCCCAAGGCTGTGAGACTCAGGGCCGTGTAGGGGCAGGGGGGCCCCTCTCTCAAAGCCGGCTCGGCTCATTTGTTTGTGAATTGGGGCTTTTCCTTCCCACTGAGACAGCAGACTCAGGAGCAGCTGGAGGAGGGGCCTCGAGGCCTGGAGTAAGAGTCTAATTCAGCGGCCTCTACGAGATGATTACGAGGCTCCCACAAGGAGTGCTTTCCAGCCGGTGCAGGTGGGGAGGGAGGGCCTTGCAAATTAATGAGTTAGGCCTGATTAATCTTGCTGCATTAGCAAATCTGCAGGGAAAGCCAAATGAGGTTGGACAGATGTGTGTGAGCGTGCGCACACCAGCCAGGGGGCTGCGTCCGCCAGAGCCTGGCCCCAGACACCAGGAGAGACAGGCCTGCTGGCCTCCGCCAGGCTCCCTGGCTGAATTCACCCATGGGAAAGGCCATCAGGAGCCACCGTCTTGGCTGCTGAGCTGGCCAAAGTGAAGGGGGACAGAGGGTAGAGCCGATTTAGCCTGTGCACGGAGCCTCTCTCCCTTTGCGGCTGTGCGCCTTCTGCACCAGCCCTCCCCTGCTTTGGGCCAGGACACTAGGCTGTCCCCCCACCCAGGGCTCCTCCTGAGCCTCCTCATGAGTTCTCGGGACTACGTTCCTCTGTGCCCTTCTTGCAGGAAGCCTTCACAGATTGGCCCAGCTCCCTACACACCCCCTTCTCATCTGACTCTGGCCTGACAATTGCAGGAGCACCTACCTTAACAATTGGGGGAGCACCCACCTTAACAAGTCCGGAGGAGGGAGTCTGGATGCAGGGGCACGAGGGCACGTTCTCATCCCCAAAGGTGTGATATTTGCTGCAGAAAAGTGGGACAAGGCAAAAGTCACTTCATCAGCTGGTGACAAACCTGTCTAGGGCTCACCTTCCTGGATCGCCGACTGAGGGTAATGATGACCTGTGGCTCAGAGAGACGCTGAGATAGTTGGAAGAGGATTCCGGAAGGACCAGAGCGTGGCCGGCCTCCATTACTAACAAAGCAGTGCGGGACTGCCCGGCTCTGGGTCGTCAAGCGAAGCGCTGTCCTGGGACACACGGAACAGGCGTTTCTCAAGATCAGCCGTAAAAACAGGAGGCTACAAGCAGTTTGTCCTGTCCCTCCATGGGCACTTGTCCTCCCCCCCACCCCCCCACCCCCCGCCCCCGGGCCCCTCTCTGAGAGGGAGGGCCCAGCAGGCTGTAAGTCTCCTGGGGACCGAGAGGGCTCCTGCCTGGTCCAGGTGAGACATGGGTCAGCGGTGGGGGGCGGGGCTTCTTCCCTCTGTCGTACCCAGCCGGGGCTCGGCGGGGCCTGGTCA
>PISW01015453.1:0-16781 GCA_004023785.1 Mungos mungo
CCCGTGCCGCTCCCTCCCCTCCCTCCATGTGCTTGAGCCCGCAGTGCTGGGCTGGCCCCCGCTGGCAGGGCCGCTGCTTGGTACCACAGTGCCCACGGGCTTTGCTTCTCCAGAAGCAGACAGGGACAGAGCTGAGGCCTCCCTCCGCTGTACCTCTGTGGGCCAACAAGCCTTCTACCTGCTGAGATACCCAGCAGTCCCGCCTCAGAAGCCCCCAGATCACCCCCCAGATCTTCCTGCCAATTAAAATCCCGCGGGAAACTGTAGCAAAGGCTGTGCACCTTGCTCTCCCCGAGCACAGGGCCGCTCAGTATCAGGAAGAGGAAAAGAATACAGACTTCCACTCATCTGTTTCCCCATTGGGGTGGGGGGGGGGGTTCCGCAGGGCTCTACGGGAAGAGACTTCTGTCTCTCGGGCAAGCCTGGCTGGAGCCATCTCTCCTCTGGCAACACCTTCCTTACCGGCTTCTCTCTTCTTTAGTCCAAGCCCTGGCAGAGGCCAACGCTGTGAAACTCCACAGAGCCACGTTCTGAAGGCCGCCTCCGCCCCCTGAGGTCCTGCTCCCCACCCTGGCCCCCCAGGCTGGCGCTCCCGTGAGGACGCCGCAGGGAGCCAGGCTGGGGGCCGGGGTTGCGGCCGCCGCCAGCGCTGCCACCAGGATACCTCAGTGTCCACACGCCCACCACGCCCGGCCTGAAGCGACTCAGATGGCGGTTCCTTGGCCAGGGCCTGAGAGGGCAGGCAGGGGTCCCCCTCCCGTCTGGGGCCCAAGTCACAGGGAGCGAGGGCTGGCCCTGCCTGGCCCTGCAATGGCCTTCCTGGAACATTTCCTGACGAAGAGGATGCCCCGGGGGGGAAAACGCCCTGGGCTGTCTTAGGTTAGGACCACGGCACGGAGAAGATGGACACTCTGCCTCTCCTGGGCCCTCTGGACACCGAGGACGGCGCCTGCCATCACGTCCTGCCCCCATCAGCCCCACCCTGCTGCCCCGGCTGCACCCAGGGCTCTGATGTGGCTCTACTTACGGGTGCTCCTTCGGGGTCCAGTGGAGACCGACCACCCTGCTTGAGCCAAAGACAAGATGACGAGAGGGGGAGAGGCTCCTCGACCCCTGGAGTGGACAGGGCTGGCTGTGGGTAGAGAGCAAGCAGCACGCAAGTCTGTGCAGCGTCTGAGGGCAGGTTGAGAAGGGCTGGAAGAGAGAAAGGAGGGTTGGAGGCAAGTGGGAGGGAGGACAAGGAAGTGGCCGGAATCGTTGGCAAGAAAGAGGACAAGGCAGAGATGGAAAAGGGGGTTATGGGATTGGTTTCCCCAGGATGGAGCCTTAGCTTAGTGCCAAGTAAGGTGCCAGACTGTCAGCTCTGCCTCTCCACCTGGTCTCCCAGACCCACGGGCTGCCCGCACGCTGGCTCTGGGAGGATCCACTCGCAAGCACATGGGGGCCTGAGGCCGTGGGGATGAAGGTGTGGGGATGCTCGTGTGGGTGAGCAGGTTGGAAGATGGCTCTTTCCAGGTCCGGGCCTGGTGTCCGCCTCCCCCTATTAGGCTCAGGGTCAGAGAGAAGGACCTGTCTTCTGTAGGGTGTAGTCAGCCTCGGGGCCTTTCCTAACCTTGTTCGTTCGGGACATTTTCTTGTCCCCCTTCCCTGTGGAATGTGTTGTGGGCCAGCTGAGCGAGTGCCCCTGGAGAGGGAATGTGGCCTCAATCTGGGAGGCCAGATTCTAGGACCCCACCCCTCCCGCCCCGACGAGGACCAGATGAGGCTGTGTGGGAGGACTCCCTTCCGGCCTGGCTGTCTCACAATCCGCCTACCCAGGGAGGCCAGTGGAGGAGACACAGAAGCAAAGCTCCTTCTTCCTCCTTGCGGCTCATCTCCGAGGACTGTGGCCAGAGAGGAGGGAGGAGAGAGTGTGAAGCTGGGAAAAACCTTGGCCCCTGGGGCTTCTCTTTGCCAGAGTTGATGCCCAGAGACTTCAGCCTCCAGCAGCCCCAAGAACAACTACTTTAGCTGCCACCAACTCTTCTCCACTCCTTCACGGCTGGGACGGTTACTGGTTCATATGCAAGTAAAGATGGCAATTCATTCAACAAATATTTATCGAGCACCTTTTATGTACCAGGCACTGTTCTAGGTGCTTAGGATATTCTCGTGCTTCTGAGGGATTGCAGGCTGGGGACTTCCACTTCACTTTCGGCAGAGGTTTTGAACGTGACCTTTGGCTACATTTCCCATCTTTAGCACAGCTCAAGCACCCCAAACCTGTTTTGTTTTCCTCCCTTTACACACTGGCGGGTGGGATTGGCTCTCTGCCTCTTTCCGATGCCTTTCCCCGCCCACAAGAAACAGCTCTTTGGGGGCCTTCCATGCCTTCCCCTTTCTTTGTCTGTCTCTCCTTTTTTTAAGTGATATTTTTAGAAATACATGTAAAATACCAAGGATTAATGTCTGCACCTCTCTGCCACCTTGCTCTCACCTCCTCTTTCATAAAGCTGGCTCTTTATGTTGCTTTACATGCCTTAATATATGTTTTATGAAGATTATACATATGATAGATATATACATAATATATATATTTGTTTGGATGTCTGCTCCTTTCCCAGGACCTCCTGCCCAGGCCCGTTTTCTCTCCTTCACTTTCCACGCCATTCCTAGCACGTCGTGGCCACACCCCATGCCTTTTGATCCAAAGAAGGGGAGAGGACAGACTTATTTTAAGACAGAGCTATTTTACGCTTTTGTTATAAAAGCAAATCTATTTTCAAAAATGTGCAATGTCTGAATGGAATGGGCCAATGGTGGGAGGAGCCTGGGCCGGCTGCCTCGAGGTCCAACCCTGCGTCCTTCCCTCTGCCCCGGCGGCTTCCTCCTCCCATTCTCCAGTCTGCAGAGGGCTGGTCCCCAGAGCTCTCCCGGAGAGCATCTTACCAGGGCAAGACACGCTCTTGCAAGTCCTGGTCTAAGGATTTGATTACAACTGTCAACTCTTGATGACCCGCTAGGGTTACGGGATGTGAATCCTCTCAAAGGAAATGTTTACAGTGGTGCACACAGAAGCACGCCCATGCGGGCACGCACATGCCCCCCGTGTGCTCCTGGACCACCTCCCTTCATCCGTCTGCTGGGAGGGGCAGACGGCTTAACAGCAGCCGATGCTACACCGCACCAAGAATTCTGGTCCCTGATGGAGTCAGGAATCAGTGCAAAGGCCAAAGGAAAACAGTTTGGGATCACGGGCCCTCCAGCACAGACACATTCAAGTTCCTTGGACTTCTCACACTCCTTGATCTCTTTCTGGTCTGGGTCACTTCTGTCTCCCTCTGTGACCTTTCCTCTGCGGGCTGTTATTAAGAGGACAGAACCTCGGTCTGGCATCCAGACTGTGAAGTCAGCTTCTGGCCTGAAGCAAGCCCCCCGGACAAGGTAACATCTCAGCTTTGCCTGGGAGGCCCCCTCCAACCCCTGGACTTTCATGTGGCAGGCTGCCGCTGGGGCACTGACCTCCACCGACCCAGCCTTCCACATGGCTTCTCGACCCCCAAAGTAGGCAAGGGGCTCTTCGCCTTGCAAGGATTCGGCCAGAATGGAAGTCTTTCGTCCAGATCTGGAATCAAAGGTTTGGGACTGTCACAGAGCTCCTGGCCAGCATTTGAAGCCTGACCTCCCAACGTTGACCTTCATTGACACCCTATTCCCAGCCTGGAGCATCCTGTTATGAATGAATGGGGCCCAGACGGAGGCCCAGGGCTAAGTGACCCACCTGGAGACAGCCCTGGTTACTATCCTAGGGCCTCCCCAATTAGCACATCACCTCCCTGATCAATAACCAAGAGGCTGTAATCAAATACTGCTACTGTCACTTTAAAGAGTTTCTGAGGTCGCCAGCTGTGCACACTTGGTCTCCTGCCTTGGTGAGAGGCATGTTCTTGGGCAGGGCTGAGTATAGCAAGACGGAATCAATTCCTTTCCCCTTTAGGCACCCCCCCCCACCTGGCAGCTCTTAAAAACTAAGGAAAATATGAAATATACGTATATATACATATATCTATTTATGCACATACTGGGGCCAATTGGATTTGCTAGTCTTAGACCATAAACCATACAAGCAAATGTATGATCTCAGTGTCTTTATTTAGTATAAAAGTGACCTTAGAAGAAAAGTTAAAGTTAGATAAACAGAGGGCATCTCTGTTGGGGGACCAAACATCTGTAGCGGCCCCTTTAGCATCTTTCTAGCCAACAAGCCCCTCCCCGGGGAGGGGCATCCTGACTGATAGGTGAGCATTTGCTTCTCTGCTCCGCGACATTCTTTTTAGATATAGGTACTGAAGAATCCCAGTGAGCTCTGCGTTTGTATCTTGCAAGTTTGTATAAATCCGATACAGGAAATAAAAGGAATGGTTTGTACAAGTGGTGTGTGTCTCGCACTTGACTGCCTGCGGCCAGAGTCGTCATTTGTGGCAATTTACCAGCTCGGCAGAAGAGGGGCGAGGGTCTGGGGCGGAGCCCCCCTGGCTCAAAGCAAAGCTGGGTCCGGGGTACGCTGCCAACCACGAGCATCTCTTCTGTCCGGTAGTCCCAAATCAAGACTTATCCCAAGGTCCTGTGCACTGAACGTTATTAGATCAGTGTTCCAATCCTGGAAACTTCCCATTGATTTGTCTCTGAGACACAGTAGAGCCAGAGGAGAATAAAATTCATTCTTCGGCCTTCTCGATCACTACACAGTGCCCTGTACCTCTGCTTGAGGGTACAAGAAGTTGTATGATTTAGGGAGGAGTATCGGGAAAGCCACCCAAATTACACAAATCCAGCCTCAATGCCTTTGGTTTATGTCCTTTGGCAGGTGCTCCGTGATTATCCGTTATCGATCCTCAGTGTGAAGGACTTTATCAGAGCTTCTCAATTTGAAATCATGAGTAACGGTCAAGAAGCGCTGAGAATTCTATGCAGTGGAGAGTAACAAGAGAAAGTGAGCCCAGGAGAGTGGTGGGACTCAGCTGGGCCTCTGCAGGCCTCAATGGTTCAAGGGTGAGAAGAACATTGAGAAAGGAGATGGGAAGGCAGGCCTCTTCTAATTCCCTATTTCACCGTAATCTGGTTCTAAGGGCTGATTTCAAATTCTGGACACCTGTTCCCATTCCTAAAGCGCAAGCAGAGAGTACGTGTGTTTCACAAATAATATGACTATATTTGGGGGGTTTGTAACATGCCCAGGACAGCTAGAAGCCCTGTTGTCCTCTGTGGATCAGGGAGAACTGGGCTCTGATGCAGACTCAAGGCCAAGGCCACTGGAGCTGGAGGAGGTGCCCCAGGAATCTGTGGCTCTCCAGGGCCTGTGTCTATCCACAGCGCCGTCTGGGCCAGAGCCTGCGGCTCCGAGAGGAGGTGGTGGGACGTGAGAGTACAGGACTCGGTGTCGCTGTCCCCACAGATGGGCTGGCTCCTCTCCAAGGACGATGCCCATGGACCTCCGCCTGTTCCAACTCCCGGTCCAGATCAGCCTTCTGATCGAGCCAGGCTGAGGTTGTAAAAGTGTGCTGTAGTCCAGAAATATAGATGAAAAGGCACCTAGCAGAATGCCCTCAAAAGAGTGTTGCTCTGTAGCTTCATGGTCACGTATTGTTCTTGGAGCAAGGCATGATGGGCTCAGGCAGCGGACCAGTCTCTGGACCCTGCCGCTGCCAGGAACGGGGCTCCCTCCACAACCCCCTCATCCCTGGGCCCCCCCCTCCTTCCTGGCCCTGCTCCGAGCTGCCTGAAGTTGGGACAAGCCACCAAAATTCTTGAGTCTCTGTTTCCTGGTTCATGAAATGGGGATATCGACCATTATTTTATGGAGCTCTAGAGAAAGTCAAATGGGAAAATGAATGAAAACCACTCTGAAAACTCAAATTCATTTACAAATGTGAGGAGGCAGTGGTGACATGGTATAGGCCCCTGGGGAAGAAAGAGAATGTCTCCCAAAGTCCCATTTTGCTGCCTCCACTTCCTTTGACGAAGACATCACCAGGGTTCCTGCTCCAGCCCTTTGAGGTCCCCCCCTCCCCACCTGTATTCCTCCAGCTGCAGCCTTCCAGGGCCCACCACCTCCTCCTGGGGGTGCCGCTAAGAAGGGGCTCCTCTCAGGGAGCCTGGGTGGATCAATCCTTTAAGTGTCAGACTCCAGCTCAGGTCATGATCTCACTGCTCGTGAGCTCAAGCCCCGCATCGGGCTCTGTGCTGACAGCTCAGAGCCTGGAGCTTGTTTTGGATTCTGTGTCTCCCTCCTTCTCTCTGCCCCTCCCCCACTCATGCTCTGTGTCTTAAAAATATAAATAAACATTAAAAAGAATGTTTTTTTAAAAAAAAGAAGGAAGAGACTCCTCTCCAGGAGGCTGAGCTGTGGACAAGCCCGTCCAGGCCCGACATCTATGCCCCGCACTGCCATCGGGGAGCCAGGCTGGGCAGGCCCACTTTGAAGAGGATTCATTTCTTCCAAGCTCATAGGTAAAAGTGGGGGTGGGGGGTATTCTATTTTATACACCTGTGGGAGCAGTTTAGCACCACATTTGGGAGAAATCTTTCAATAACAGCATTTAATAGTATACTAATACCAGTAATATTAATAACAATAGAAATTATCATAACTGGAAGAGTAAGAGCAATGGCGCAAGTGTTTACTGTGTGCCGGTACCAGTTCCGTGCACTTCTCAGTCCTCGTTCTAACTCTAGGTGACAGGTACTAGTCTCACCCAAAACGCTGAGGCACAGAAAGGGTAAATCAAATGGCTAAGGTCTCACGAGGCTGGGATGGATGGAGCCCAGGCCCACTCAGACTCCAGAGCAGAAGCGCTTAACCTACCAGTGGTTTCAAAGGGGTGATAGCGCCCCCTAGTGGAAATTTTGGGAATTTGCTGGGACCTAGTAGCAGCTGCAATGCACCTGGTGGATTTCCAAAACAGTGTCTTCCATCCTGCAGGAATTTAAAATGTACAACTGACCCAAAGCCACTTCTAATATAAGTTGGTCATACTGCAGTTCATAATAGTACTAAGTCTAAGCTTCTAAGTTCTTTTTTTAAATCAGTTTCACGAATAACTCGGTAAGTTATGAGACGGTCTTGATGGAGAAGAAACTTAAATGGAATAAAGACATGGTCTAAAAATTGTTGCATTAAACTACTGCATACATTGTCCGCACAAGGCAGTGTAACATTCAAATACTGTTTCCGTGGTTGAAGACAAACTGTTTTCATGGTTGAGGACTGCTCCAAGTAGGGTCTTACTGAGCAAGCACAGACTGACTGAAAACACTTAACAGAGGAGATCTGAGAGAACCAACCGTTACAGAAAAGATATCTGAAATGCAGGAGATCTCATTAGATCTCCTTAATAAATGATTTTAGAGATTATTTCATAGAACTGCCATTCTTTAGATTTTTTTAAAGTATTTGCAGTCCCAGGATGGACACCTATGTTGTACGAATTTCAGGATTCCACATGGTAATGTTTGAGGGAGCTGTTTTTTCTCTAACTTTCCCCGCCCCTGGGGGGTGGGGGGTTGGGGACACGCAATTGTCCTCAGGCACTTGTATTGCCAGTTCCCTTTCCGATCCACCTGCCATTCCATTCTCCACTGCCTATTGGAAATACGTGACCTCCAAGGCCCAAATTCAAGACTGAATTTTCCCTCAACACACGATGGCATTCCAAGACAGAGATCCGGGTGTTTGCGATGTGCCTTCGCTACTCCCTTCTTCCGGAGCACCAGGAGCTATTTGAACAATACACACCGAAGACCCGGTTCCTTGCCTCCTCATTGTCTTCACGTGGCCTAGCTATGTTATCCCTCTTTCAATTAAGGCTATTTCCTTCTTTCTTGTTTTATATGCAAGTACACTCGGTCTGTTGTAATTTACCAAACGGTTTTTATTCTTTTGTTCATTTCCTACTAATCTCTCATTTTCTTGGGGGAGTGGGGTTGTTTTTATTTTGTTTTGTATATAATGACTGTAGTCTTCTATTTTTCTTAAATTTAAGTGTATTTATTACAAGTAGGTGCAAGCAATCTGCCTGTTTCACTTATGTCTTTATTAAATCTTGCCTGAACAGTAACATATTGAGAGACATCGCGCTTTAGCGCTTTATTATAATTTTCCCTTCTTTATACAGTTTGTGGTTTTTTTAATGATGTGTGTAGATCAGGGCGCCTGGGTGGCTTGATCAGTTAAGCGACAGACTTTGGTTCAGGTCATGATCTCACGGTTTGTGAGTTCGAGTCCCCTGATGGGCTCCGTGCTGACAGCTCAGAGCCAGGAGCCGGCTTCGGATTCTGTGTCTTCTTCTCTCTCTGCTCCTCTCCCGCTCATGCTCTCTCTCTGTCTCTCAAAAATGAATAAATGTTAAAAACAATAAAATAAAATGACGTGTAGATTGGTCATATAATCTATGAACTTCATTTCAGGATGGAGGGGACATTACCAAACGGATGCCGGCTCATGGGTTGAGAGCCGCGGCTCTACGGTGGCAGAAAGGATGTTAGGAACTCTCTACCCCCTCTTTTTACAGGCCCACAGAGAGAGAATGGCCCATGTCTACTCAGCTGGTTTGTGGACTCTCAGAACTAGGCTTCTGGAACCGTCCAGCCCTACCCCAAGTCCAAATTCATCTTTCTTCTTCCCTAGCTTAACCTCATTGTCCAACGCAGGACCCCGCTGGGGAAAAGGAGGTCGAAGCCCTTTGTATCTAACTTCCCTGGGGCGCTTTTGTCCTCTCTAAAACCCAACCCGGCTCGCTCGGAGACTGCCAGCAACAGGTTTTACTCAGTGGCTTGCCGCCCCCTAGCGTCTAGCATGGGTACTGGCTTCAGGCGAGTGGACTTCACCAGCAGGATGAATTGAATACTTTTCCAAAGAGAAACACGGATTCCAACTCTTTGCCACACCCCCACCAAACCAGGCAAAGAACCTGTGTAGCGCCGAGATCCCAGTCCACTAGACAGTCTGAGTTTTGCCGGGGACTTGAAAGCAGCTAAACTCGCCTTCAGGGCGCGGGAGTGGGGGAGTTGGAGGGGGCAGGTGGGCGTTGCCTTCTCCAGGTGGGCGGAGCGTGTGACCCGGGCTGGTGCCCTCCGGGAAGATCCAGGAGACCGGAGCCTGCGACTTTAAGCAGCCATTTGGGTGGGGAGGAGGGAGAGGTGGGGTTTGGAGAGCGGAGGGAGTTAATGATTTACCAGAGGCCCGTTTCACAATTTACCAAGGGTCAGCTTCCCTGGAGCATGCACAAGTGCGGTCCTCTCTGCGCCTCACCCCTTAGCAGCGCTGACCCGGAAGGTCCCCTAGGCAGCCTTCGGCATGATTTCCATCACCGAGTGGCAGAGTGAGTCGGGGGGCCGGTGCCGTGGAGGGGGCTGGGCGGGAAGGGAGGATCCAGGCGGGGGTCGGGGGGCGTCGGGGGCGGAGCCACCGCCCCTCTCTGCCGGGATCTCTCTGGGCCACCTGCGAGGCGACCTCTGGAGCCGGCGGCCGGCAGGTGCTGTGCTGGCATCCTCCAGGCAGCGGGGCCAGGACCGGGTGTGGCTCCTCCGCCTTCCAGTGGGTGGAGGGTTGCTCAGGACCCCCGCGTAGCCAGAGGTTTGGTGCCTGGGGGACGCGACAAGTTCACGCCCCATGCTGACCTGGGATGCCTCCAAGGCCTCAGGGGGCCTCTGCCCGGTCAGACATTTCCCCACAAACTCTCAGGGTCTCCTTCACCTTCTTCTAAAGTTCATATATTTCTCTTCCTTTAATTAATTTTTTTTAAGTCAACTCTACCAAACGTGGTGGGGCTCGAACTCAGACCCCGACATCAAGAGTGGCCGGCTCCACAGACTGAGCTAGCCAGGCACTCCACCTTGGTTTTCTTCTTACCAGAAACTAAATTCCACTCCTGCCCCCAAATTATTATGCCATCACTCCTAAATATCTTTTTTTTTTAAGCTTATTTATTTTGAGACAGAGAGAGAGAATGAGTGGAGTAGGGGCAGGGAGAGAAGAGAACAGAGAATCCGAAATGGACTCTATGCTGACAGCAGAGAGCCCCAGGTGGGGCTCCAATTCACAAACCATGAAATCATGACCTGAGCTGAAATCCGAAGCTTAACCGACTGAGCCACTCAGATGACTCACTCCTAAATATCCTTCTCCTTCCTGTGTGAGGAGAGGGAAGGGAGGTGGTCCACAGGTGTGGGAGGGGCAGGAGAACTGTGATCTAAAGCCTCTGAGCCCAGGATCTCATCTGTGAACTGGAGGTAATGTTTATTCATCGCACAAGTTTGTCCCCACCACGTGCCAAGCACTGTGTTGGGCAGAGAGTATACAATAGTATACTGAATGGAACACACCTGCTCCTGCTTACATGCTCGAGTGGGGAAACAGGGAATAACAGATCAGGAAATCAGTATGTAGTATGTCAAATGGTGACGGGTCCTCTGGACAAAAATAAAATGGTAGGGAGGCCAGGGAGGGTGAGGTAGGAGGGGTTACTGTGTTGTATAGGGGTTGGGGAAGGCTTCCTTTTATACAGCGATGTACAGGAAGCAAGGAAGCAAAGCTATGCAGCGATCTGGAGGGGAAATTTTTCCAGGAGAGGGAATAGACCGTGCAAAGGCATAGTGTGTGTTGTGGCTGCAGCAAAGTAAGTAAAGGGGAGGGTGGTAGGAGTTTAGGTCTGGGAGGTCACCGAATGATGAGGTTCTATAAGAACTTTGGTTTTATCTCCACAAGATGGGAAATGACTGGAGGGTTTTGTGCAGAGGAGTCAGTGATATCTATAAATTTTTAAAAGTTTTTTTGAAGATACATTTATTTTTTATAATATATATTTTTTTATTTTTATTTTTGAGAGAAAGAGAGCACAAGCAAGGGAGGGGCAGAGGGAGAGGGATACACAGAATCCGAAGCACAGAGCCTGACGCGGGACTCGAACTCATGAACCGTGAGATCAGGACCTGAGTTGAAGCCAGATGCTTAACCGACTGAGCCACCCAGACACCCCAAGATATATTTATTTTTGAGAGAGAGTGCAAGCTGGGAAGGGGCAGAGGGAGAGGGAGACACAAGTTCCAAAGCAGGCTCTGCATTGGCAGCAGCGAGCCTGATGCAGGACTCGAACTCAAGAACCGTGAGCTGGAGTCATTCACTCAACCGATTGAGCCACCCAGGTGCCCTGATTTATATACATATTTAAAAGGTCGCTCTGGGTGCCGGGGAGAAAATAGACTGTAGAGGTGTGCGGTCAGCGACAGGGAGGCAGTTTGAGGTGAGAGGTGGTGGAGGACACCAGGGCGGCGGCAGTGACGTGGTGGAAAAGGGTCAAGGCTGGGTCAGCTTTGAGAAAATTGCTGGAAGGATTTGGTGATGGACTTGACGTGAGCATGAGAGAAGGAAGGTGAGCACCCCACCAGTATTTTTAGCCTGAGCGATTAGAAGGGTGGATTTGGGTTTTAGACAAGTTGAGTTGGATATGCTAGTAGACATCCAGGTAAGCTGTCAAATAGGTTGTCAGGTATATGAGTCTGGAGTTCAAGGTCAAGGCCAGAGTTAGAGAACTTTGGGAGTCACCAGCATATAGATGGTATTTAAAACTGTGAGAGGGCGTGAGATCGCCCAGGGCTGTTTCGCAGCTTCCCCACTACGGACTTTTGGGGGCAGGATAACTCTTTGTTGGGGGGGGGGGGTCTGTCCTTGATGCTGGTATGTCCTCCTCCTATTTGTGACCATGAAAAATGTCTGCAGACATCGCCACATGTCCCCTGGGGAACAAAATCACCCCTCCCCACCCCTCGGGTCTAGAACTACAGACTTAGGGAATAAAAATAGAGAAGGGAGCTGAACCCCGAGTCCGGTGGCAAGCCAACATTTTAGTAAACCAAAGTGTGGAAAATCCAATGAGAGAGAGAGAGAGATGAGGGAACCAGATTTAGTTCAGGTAATGGTGAATGGACTAGATTTTCCTCAGGAACTTTAAGACTTAAAGGATGAGTGGGGCGCCTGGGTGGCTCAGTCGGTTAAGCAGCCGGCTTTGGCTCAGGTCATGATCTCACAGTTCGTGGGTTTGAGCCCCACATCAGGCTCTGTGCTGACAGTTCAGAGCCTGGAACCTGCTTCAGATTCTGTGTCTTTCTCCCTCTCTCTGACCCTTCCCCACTCATGCTCTGTTTCTCTCTGTCTCAATAATAAATTAAAAAAAAAAAAAGACATAAAGGATGAGTGTGCCTTAGGCAGATAACGTGGGAGGGAGCCTATATATACAAAGGCCCTGAGGCAGGAAAGCTTATCATAGAAATAGTGATGAAAAGGAAGGAAGGAAAAAAGAGAGGGAGGGAAGAAGGAAGGGAATAAAGAAGGAAGGAAAGAAGAGAGGAAGAAAGGAAGGGAAAGAGGGAGGAAGGGAAGAAGGAACGGGGAGGGAGGAGGGGGAAGGGAGGAAGGAAGGAGGAGAGGGAGAGAGGAAGAAAGGGAAGAAGAGAAGGAAGAAGGAAGGGAGGGAGGGAGGGAGGGAGGAAGGGCGATGTGGTTAGAGTATGGCAGGCATGGGGGATGGTGGCTGGAGAAGATGATCAGGCAAGTGGAGGCCCATCATGCAGAGCTTGTAAGCCAAGGTGTGGCTGGGAGGAAGGACGCTTGTAGTCTAAGCCCAGTGAGAAGGCACAAAGGGTCCTAAGCAAGGCACTAATGTGATTGGTTGTATGCTTTTAAGGCCTTTTAGTGCTTTGTGGGGAAGGGATGAGAGGGGGGTGCGACTGAAATAGGGAACTAACCGGAGAGTGGTGTTGGAGTCCAGGAAAAAGACGATAGTGGCTTGGAATTAAGCAGTAAGGGTGGAAGGAAGTGCACCGCTTTCAGGATACCTTAGGCAGGAAGAAGCAGTAAAACGTAGCCGTGGGCTGAACTGGAGGGATGGCTCTCGGGCTTCTGTCTCAAGCTGCTGGCTGGGGGTGGCGACACTTGTATTCATTTGGGGAAACCCAAGGGAGGTACAGGGTTAAGGAAGGAAGCCCTATAGCTCAGCTTGGACCTGTGGAGTTCAAGATGCCCTGTAGAGAGAACACCATGCAGAGACGCCAAGTCAGCAGCAGCTGGGTGTGAGTTCGGCAGCTCAAAGACAGGCGTGGGCTGGAAAGAGAAATCTCGATGGTGTCAGCACACAAGTGATATTTAAAGACATGGGAATACATGTGGAATAGCATGAAAAGAGAAGTGAGCTCGGACTGAAGCCCTGAGCAACTGAAACCCCAGGAGGAGGAGAGAGAAGGAGCTGGCAGAGGAGACTGGGACAGAGCAGTCAGATCAGCAGGAGGAAAAGCAAGAATGTGGTGTCACGGAAGTCAAGAGAGGACATGGGAGTGGCCAACTGCTGACAGATGAGGGCCGGCATCCACTGATGGATGGACGTCGGGTTTGGGAACGGGGACATCATGGACGGCCAAGACAAGAGCCACTGCTGGGAAGGGGGCTGAGGGCAGAAGAGGACTGGACTGGGTCGGTGAAAGGCACTTGGAGAGCCAGACGGCCGGGTGCAAAGCCTGGTTCTGGCAGCTGTGTGCCCCTGGGCGCGTGATGGAACCTCTCCGTGTTTCCACTCTGTTTGTGACATGGGGCCAGCAGCACAGTAGGATTTCCTACATGACCGACTTCCTAGGCAGTGATGGAAACTGAGTGAGTGAATATGTGTGACGTGGTCACGAGGTTAGCAGGTATCACTAGTAGTCGCTGTGGTTAATTTTGAAAGTGAAGGAAGGCTCTTTCTCTTCCCATTTCCCTCCTTCCTATTCCTAGTCCTGATTTAGTTCTAAAGCCAGCAGCTGGGGCGGTGGGGGGGGGGGATGCCACCAGGACAGGGCGATGAGGGCATCCTGACAGGGTCAGGGCAGGGACTGGAGGTAACTTTGTGGTGGGTGGGGGTGGGGGGGTCCCAGAAACCACCTGAATCAGGGGACTGTGGAAACATCGGCTCTGGCTGACCTCCAGCAGGGGGAGCGCTGCCCCATCTGTGTGCCTCATGGGGATGTTGGCCACAGTCCCTTCTGTCACTCCTGGTGGTGACATCCCCATCTCCAGCCCTCAAGGCCACCTTGCTTGCTGCCCCGAGGAGAATTTCAGGAGCAGCCTGCAGTTAATAATGACTGAAATTGCTAAGCTACTGGGAATGAGAGGCAAAGAAAGGTCTGAGGTTTGTGTATGAGAAACACAGTTTCTGATACTTTTCAGTGAGGTTTTGTGCCTGCCGTGCAGTTTCCCCACTGAATGCCAAAGTAGGCATGGCCCATGAGGAAGGCTGCCCCCATCGCAGGAAAATTCTGGAATTGTACCAGCTCTTGCAGAAGGACATGGAACAAGTTAGAGAAGTGATAACTATTCAGGCCAGTAAATCATTGTGGCAGGAGAGAGGAGAGCACAGGAGAGAAGACACAGTGTGAATTCGAGAACCTTGTGCTGTGTCTACAAAATGAGTAAGAGTCTCTCCTTCCATGTTTGCAGGATGGACATACGGGTATTTTAACAAAACAAAATGAAAACCCAACAAGATATTGACACTGGTTCCATACAAAAGCATCTACTAAAGGAGGCAGAGGGGAAGGGTGTGTCATCAGAATTGGAATCAATGCCATTTTTATGGCAGGTGTAAGGTAATAATAGATATTTTTATAACAGGCATAAAAACTTAGAATACCTTTGTTATTTATGGGGTGCCTGGATGGCTCAGCCAGTTGAGTGTCTGACTCTTAATTTCAGCTCAGATCATGATCCCAGAGCCCCCTGCCTGCTTGAGATTCTCTCTGCCTCTCCTTCTGCCCCTCCCCTGAATACACCCTCTCTTTCTCTCTCTCTAAAAATATATATATATATATATATATATATATATATATATATATATATATATATGCCTTTGCCATTCAGATTAACGAAGTAGCATTTTGGTCTTCCTCCACAATATCTGGGCCTATATAAAAATATCACGATGAAGTAGATATATGGCTAGATCCTCAACTTCTTGTCTCTGAGGATAAAAAATCATGCAGTAAGAAAAGACAGTGCAACCTTTGTAATAACCCAAAGAGGCTGTAATCTGCTCAGTGTCCTGGTTCTAAGAGATGTAATTCAAGCAGGTGTTACTGGGAAGCGGAAGTAGGAAACAAGTTCCTATACATCACTGAGGTCTGTCAGAATCCGAAGGAATCAGCCATTAGGATGGGCAGCTGGACAATGTGTCCAGAGAGAGGATGTTGCCTTGGGTCGTAACAAAATCTGGCTCTGCCGAGTGGGAGGCCTGGTGAGACTAGCATTTTTTTTTCTGTGCTGTGAGTTAAGTGAGGTTTTGGTCTGTAATTTGAATGATAAATCTCATCTCTATTTTTTTTAAGTTTGTATTTTAAAGCAATCTCTGCATCCAACATGCGGCTCAAGCTCACAACCCCGAGATCAGGAGTCACATGCTGTACTCACTGAGCCGGCCAGGCACCCCTCATCTCATCTTTGTATTTTTAATAATCCTTTTAAAGAAGTCCTTTGACCTAATTTTGTCCTGAACCTGCCCCTCCTCCTCTTAAGATCTGTACGGTAACAGGTTATGAAAAACGACCTGATGATGATAGTGTTGTTTCATTTGCTCTCTCTTGTACACAGAACTTAGCCAATAAGTCTGGTCTCAAAGATTTTCTTTTTGTTTTGTTTTTACAGTTCGGCCTCTAAACAACCAGACTTTTAACAACATTTTATAACTATCTATAAAAGCATGGCAATTATGCCAATTTCATAGGGACCAATTCTAAGATGTTAGGTAACAAGTCCAGTAAAATTTTTCCCTTTAAAAGTTACCTTTATATTTTGGGGCACCTGGGTGGCTCAGTTGGTTGAGCGTCCAGCTTCGGCTCAAGTCATGATCTCACGGTTTGTAGGTTCGAGCCCTGCATCAGGCTCTGTGCTGACAGCTCAGAGCCTGGAGCCTGCTTCAAATTCTGTCTCTGTCTCTCTCTCTCTCTCTCTCTCTCTCTGACCCTCCCCTGCTTGCACTCTCTCTGTCTCTCAAAAATAAATAAAAAGCATAAAGATTTAAAAAAAAAATAAAAATTACCTTTACTTAAAAAAAATAAATAAATAAGGGACCCCTGGGTGGCTCAGCCAGTTAAATGTCCAGCTCTTGATTTTGGCTCAAGTTATGATTTCAGTTTGTGGGTTTGAGCCCCACATCAGGGCTCTATGCTGACAGCACGGAGCCTGCTTGGAATTTTCTCTCTCTCTCTCTCCCTCTCTCCCTCCCTCCCTCTCTCTCTCTCTCTCTCTCTCTCTCTCTCTCTCTCTCTCTCTCGCCTCTCCCCGACTGCATGCACATGCCCTCTCAAAATAAATAAATAAACTTAAAAGAAATTAAGCCAACTTCAGTTTCTAAAAAGTAAGCCATTTTTTAAAGTCTGTTTTTTTAGTAACCTCTATACCCAACATGGGGTTTAAACCCATGACCCCAAGATCAAGAGTTACATGCTCTTCCAACTGAGCCAGCCAGGTACTCCTAAAAATTTAGCCATTTTAAATAAGGTTAGACATGTTGTAGTTTAAAAAGACAGTCTTACCATATTCCCATCTACCACATAATTGACAATAAAAAGAAAAGAAGGCATTCTAACTGTATGAAATAGATAAAGTATGTTGCAGAACTACAATGTGAACTTGAAGTGGTACATCATCAGTAATTTTTTCAAAGGAAACAACATGGTTCCATTTATAATACCATCAAATAGAATAAAATACAGGGTGCCTAGGC
>PISW01015454.1:0-16780 GCA_004023785.1 Mungos mungo
TTATGCTAAGTGAAAAACATCAGCCCGGGAGGCAGATACATTATGTTTTCACTCATATGTGGAACAGGAGAAACTTAACAGAGGACAATAAGGGAGGGGAAGGGGAAATAGTTAAAGAGAGGGAGGGAGGCAAAACATAATACACTCTTAAATACTGAGAATGAACTGAGGTTTTATGGGGGTGGGGGAGGGGGTAAAATGGGTGAGGGACATGGAGAAGAGCACTTTTTGGGATGAGTACTGGGTGTTATACGAAAACCAAATTGACAATAAACTATTTTTTTAAAAAGTGTATATTAAAATCTATTGAATTGTCCACTTTAAATGGGTGAATCTCCTGTATGTGAGTTATATATCAATCAAGATGTTTAAATGTAATTATGATCAAATAATACTTACATTAACAGTACGGTGAGTTTTTAAGCAGGAACTCAAAATTTTGTTAAATAAGGTACAGAGAGCTGATAATATTTAAGGATGAGGTTGGTTTGGTGAGGGGCAGAATATCATGTCTCGAATGAAAATATGATTGACTATTAATCAGTCTTACTGGAATTCTTCAAAAGAAAATAAATATTTATTTTAAATGGAAAAATGCAGTCAATGTCAATCTTTCTAAATTTTCACCACCAATATTGGGGTAACAAAATCAATGTGTGCCTTCCCTTTTCCTTTTGCTAAATGAATGGCGTATGAAACATGAAACATGACTTCATAAAATTCTCTGAATTTATACTTTCCCAAGCAAGTAAATAACAATGTTTTTCAAAATTATATTTCCACATAAAACCTGATGGACATAACAGATATATACAGAACATTTCATCCAAAAACCGACAAAACAACAACAGAATAAACATTATTTCCAAGTGCACATGGAACATTCTTCAGAACAGATCACATATTCGGCCATAAAACAGGTCTCAATAAATTAAAAATAATTTTAAATCATACCATGCATCTTTTCTGACCATAATTGTATGAAACTAAAAATAAATCACAAGAAAAAACTTAGGAAAAGTAAAACATGTGGTGCCTAAACAACATGATACTAACCAACCTTATACCAAACAACCAGTGGGTCAATGAAGCTGTCAAAGAATAAATAAAAAGAACAACATGGGAACAAATGAAAAATGAAAACACAATGGTACAAAATCTCTGTGACACAGGAAAAGAAGTTTAAATATGTCTATTTCAAGAAACAAGAATAAACTGAAATAAACAATCTAACCTTAGGCTTTAGGAACTAGAATACAAAGGAAAAAAAAGCCCAAGGTCAGTAGAAGAAAGGGAATAATACAGACCACAGCAGAAATAAATAACAAAAAGAATAAAAAGGAAAAAACATATACTAAAACAGGAAAAAACAGAAATTCTGAACAATCTGATTACAAGTAATGAAATCAGATTGGTAATAAAAAAACAACCAAAAAATAAAAGACTAGGAACAGACAGATTCACAAGTGAATTATACCAGACATTTAAAGAAGAATTAATACTTATTCTCCTCAAACTATTCCAAAAACAGAAGGAATACATCCAAACACAATTTACTAGGCTATAATTAATATAACAAAACCAGACAACGACACTACAAAAAAACCCAAAAAGACAAAGAAAAAACAAACAAACCCAGAACTATAGCCAATACGCTTGACGGACATAGATGCAAAAATCCTCAGCAAAATATTAGCAAATCACATAGAAAAATACATTAAAAATACCATTCACCACGATTAAGTGGGATTTATTCCCACAATACAAGGATGGTTCAATATTTGCAAATTACTCAACATCATATACCATATCAACAAAACAAAGGATAAAAATAATACAGTCATGTCAATAGATGCAGAGAAAGCATTTGACAAGATTCAACATTCATTCATAATAAAAACTTCCAATAAAATGGAATTAGAGGTATCATCTCAGGATGATAGAGGCCATATATGAAAAGCCCACAACTAATCTCAACCTCAATGGTGAAAGACTGAGAGGTTTCCCTTTAAGGTCAGGAGTAGGAAAAGGATGTCCACTCTTGCCACTTCTATTCAACATACTTTTGGAAGTCCTACCCACGGTACTTAGACAAGAAAAATAAATTACAACAACACTGGTAAAGAAGAATTTAAACTATCACTATTTGCAGATGACATGATAATATACACAGAAAATCCTAAGGACTTTACCAAAAATACTACTAAAATAAATGAATTCAGTAAACTGGCAGGATACAAAATTAATACCTAGATGTCAGTAGTGTTTGTGTAGACTAACAACAAAGTCACAGAAAGATAAATTTTCTTTGCATTTATTTCTTTAGTCTTCACAACAAACTACTTTTTTTAAATTTTAGTTAGCCAATATAGTGCAATATTGTTTTCAGCGGTAAAATTCAGTGATTCATTATTTACAACACCCAGTGTTCATTACAAGTGCCCTCCTTAATACCTGTTATCCATCTAAGCCATCCCCCACCTGCCTAGCTCCCTAAATGCTCAGTATCTTCTATTATTAAGAGTCTCCTTTGGTTTGTTTCTGTCTCTCCTACTCCCCACTCCCTCACTTCCCATCTGTTCATGATTGTTTTTTTTTAAATTACACACATGAATGAAGTCATATGGTATTTGTCTTTCTCTGTTGACTTATCTCGCTTAGCATATTACCTTCTAGCTTCATCCTCATCATTGTAAATGTCAAGATTTCATTCTTTTGATGGCTAAGTTATATTCCATTGTATATGTGTACCACATCTTCTTTATCAATTTATCTGTCGACGGATATTTGGGCTTTCTCTATAGTTTGACTATTAACGATAATGGTGCTATAAACATGGGGGTTCATGTGCCACTTCACACCTGTATTTTTATATCCTTTCAGTAAATACCTAATAGATGGATCATAGGGTAGTGCTATTTTTGTTTTTTTGAGGAACTTCCATACTGTTCCAAATTGGTGGTACCATTTTGCATTCCCAACAACAATGTAAAAGGATTCCCCATTTTCTGCATCCTTGTCTATACCTGTTGTTGCTTGTGTTGTTAATTTTAGCCATTCTGACAAGTGTGAAGCGGTATCTCATTGCAGTTTTAATTTGTATTTCCCTGAGGATGAGTGATGTTGAGAATATTTTCATGTGTTTGTTAGTCAGTTGGATGTCTTTTTTGGAAAAATGTCTCTTCATACCCATTTCTTAACTGTATTTACTGTTTTTTGGGTGTTGACTTTGATAAGTTCATTATAGATTTTGAATAGTAACAAATATATAATTTGCAAATATATTCTCCCATTTTGTAGGATACCTTTAGTTTTGTTGATTGTTTCCTTCACTATCCAAAGCTTTTTGTTCTGATGAAGTCCCAATAGTTCATGTTTGCTTTGTTACCTGTGTCTTTTGCCACGTGTCTACCAAGAATTTGCTGCAGCAGAGGTCAAAGAGGTTACTGCCTGTGTTCTCCTTTAGGATTTTGATAGTTTCTTGTATCACAGTTAAGTCTGTCATCCATTTTGAATTTATGTTTGTGTATGGTGTAAGAAAGGTGTCCAGTTTCATTCTTTTGCATGTTGCCATCCAGTTTTCCCACCACCACTTACTTGTTAAGGCGACTGTTTTTTTTCCATTGCATATTCTTTACTGCTTTGTTGAAGATTACTTGACCATATACTTGTTGGTCCTTTTCTGTGTTTTCTATTCTGTTCCATTAATCTATGTGTCTGTTTCTGTGCCAGAACCATACTATCTAGATTACTACAGCTTTGTAATGTAGCTTAAAATCTGGAGTTGTGATGTCCCCAGTTTCATTTTTCTTTTTCAGGATTGTTTTGTCTATTTGGAGTCTTTTGTGGTTCCATACAAATTTTAGTATTGTTTGCTCTAGTTTTGCTAGAAATGATGGTGGTATTTGATAAGAATTGCATTACATGTGTAGATTGCTTTGGATAGTATAGACATTTTAACAGTGTTTCTTCTTCCAATCCATGAGCATGCAATGCTTTTCCATTTCTTTGTATCCTCTTCAATTCTTTCATAAATATTTTGTATTTTTCAAAGAACAGATATTTTACTTCTTTCATTAGGTTTATCCCTAAGTATCACTGTCTTTGGTGCAATTGGAAATGGGATTGATTTCTTGATTTCTTTTTCTACTGCTTCATTATTGGTGTATAGAAATGTAACAGATTTCTGTAGGTTGAGTTTATATTCTGCAACTTTGCTGAATTTATATATTAGTTATAGCAATTTTTTGGTGAAATCTTTTGGGTTTTCTACATAGAGTATCAGGTCATCTGCAAAAAGAGTGACTTCTTCCTTGCTGATTTGGATGTCGTGTGTGTGTGTGTGTGTGTGTGTGTGTGTGAGTGCTGAAACTAAGACGTCCAGTTCTATATTAAAAAGTAATGGTCATACATGTACCCCAATGTTCATAGCAGCACTGTCAATAATAGCCAAATCATGGAAAGAGCCTAAATGTCCATTACCTGATGAATGGATCAAAATGATGTGGTGTATATATATATATATATATATACACCATGGAGTATTAGATGGCAATGAGAAAGAATGAAATCTGGCCATTTGTAGCAAAGTGGGTGGACCTCAAGGGTGTCATGTCAAGTGAAATAAGTCAGGCAGAGAAGGACAGATACCATATGTTTGCACTCATAGGTCTAATAGGAGAAACCTAACAGAGGACCATGGGGAGGGGAAGGGGGAAAGAGAGTTGGGGAGAGGGAGGGACGCAAAACCTGAGAGACTATTGAATACTGAAACCGAACCGAGGGTTGAAGGGGGAGGGGGAGGTGGAAGGGAGGAGGTGGTAATGGAGGAGGGCACTTGTGGGGAAGAGCACTGGGTGTTACATGGAAACCAATTTGACAATAAATGATTAAAAAAAAAAAGTAATGGTGAGAGTGAACATCCTTGTCTTATTCCTGACTGTAGGTGAAAGTCTCTTGGCTTTTCCCTATTGAAAATGATATGGCCTTTGGGTCTTTTTTTTTTTTTTTTTTTTACCCACTGCTGCTTTCAGGATTCTTTCCTCGAGTATGTAATTTGTGAATTTAACTATGATGTTTCTTCATGATAATTGGCTTTTGTTGACTTTATTGGGAGCTCTCTGTGCTCCTTGGATTTTGATATCTGTGTCTTTCCCCAGATTAGGGAAGTTTTTAGCCATATTATGTTTGAATAAACTTTCTGCTCCTTTTTCTCTTTCTTCATCTTCTGGTATACTATGATATGAAAGTTATTACATTTTAATAAGTCGCTGAGTTCCTAGGTCTGCCTTCGTGATTTATGACCTTTCTGTCCTTGTACAGAAGGATAAATTTTAAAAATACCATTTACAAATGATCCAGAAAGAATAAAATACCTAGAAATAAACTTAACTAAAGAGGTGAAATATTTATATTCTGAAAATTATAAAATACTGATAAAAGAAACTGATGATGATAGAAACAAATAGATATCCCATGCTCGTGGGTTGGAAATATTAATATTGTCAAAATATCCATACTACCTAAGGAATCTACACATTCAATAATATCTCTCTTAAAATACTAATAGCAATTTTCACAAATATAGAACAAATAATACTAAAATTTGTGTGGAATCACAGACGCTGAAATAGTGAAAGCATTCATGAGACAAAATCAAGTTGGGGGTATCAGAATTCCAGAGTTCAAGGTCTGTTACAAAGCTGTAGTAACCAAAACAGTGTGGTACTGACACAAAAATATATACATAGATTGGTAGAACAGAATAGAGATCCCAGAAACCAACTCACATTTATATGGTCAATTAATCTATGACAAAGGAGGCAAGAATAAACAATGAGGGAATTGACAGTCATTTCAAAAAATCATTCTGAGAAAATTGAACAGCCACTGGCAAAAGAATGAAATTTGACTACTTTCTAATACCATATACAAAAATAAACTAAAAGTCAATTAATGTCCTAAATGTGAGTCCAGAAAGCATAGAAATTCTAGATGAGAACACGCACAGGCAGTAATTTTTTTGATACTAGCCATATCAACATTTTTCTAGATATATCCCCTAAGGAAGGGCAACAAAGGCAAAAAAAAAGTCTTTTGGGATTACATCAAAATAAAAAACTTTTGTACAACGAAGGTAACAATCAAGGAATCAAAAAGACAATCTACTGAACACAAGATATTTGCATAGTTGATAAGGGGTTAATATCCAAAACATACAGAGAACTCATACAACTCAACACCAAAATAGCAAACAATCCAATCAAAAAATGGGCAGAGGGCCTGAATAAATATTTTTGGAAAAGAGATACAGACACATCAAAAGATATTCAACATCAGTAATAATGAGGGAAATGCAAATCAAAACCACAGTGAGATACCATCTTACACCTGTTAGAAGGGTTAAATCAAAAAGACAAGAAACAACAAGTGTTGATGAGGATGTGGGGAATAAAGAACGTTTTTGCATTGTTGGTGAAAATATAAATTGGTACAGCCACTGTGGAAAACAACATGAGAATTCCTCAAAAAGTAAAAATAGAGGGACCCCTGGGTGGCTCAGTTGGTTAAACAGCTGACCCTTGATGTTGGCTCAGGTTATGATCTCTTGGTTCTTGAGTTCCAGCCCCACCTCAGGCTCTGACTTGGCAGTATAGAGCCTACATGGGATTCTCTCTCTGTCCCTCTCTCTCTGTCCTTCCCTCCCACCAAGACATGCACACATGCATGCTCTCTCTGTCAAAATAAACAAATAAACTTAAAACAATTTAAGAATAGAAATTACCACATGATCCAATAATTCTACTATTAGGTATTTACCCAGGGACAACAAAAATATCAACTCAAAAAGATATATGCACCCTTATGATTTTTACAGAATTATTTACATTAGCCAAGGCATGGAAGCATCCTACGTGTCCACCAATAGACAAATGAATATGGAAAATGTGGTGTGTGTATATATATATATACAGATATACACACAGTATTACAGAACCAAAAAAAAAAAAAGAATGAGATTTTGCCATTTGAGACGATATGGATGGACCTAAAGGGTATTGTGCTAAGTGAAACAAGTCAGATGAGAAATACAACTACCATATGATTCCACTCATAAATGAAATCTAAAAAAAAGAAAGAATAAATGTTGGTGTTGGGCAAAATGGGTAAGGAAAAGAGGGCGATACAGGTCTCCAGTTATGGAATGAGTAAGTCATAGGAATAAAAAGCAGAGCATAAGGAATAGTCAATGATATTACAATAACAATGTAATGGCACAGACGGAAGCTGTACTTGTGAACATAGCATAATGTATAAACTTGTCAAATCACTAAGTTGTACACCTGAATATAATGTACCATTGTGTGTCAACTGTAATGACATTAAATAAACAAAAGAAAGAAATCATAAGGAAGAGAAAAAAGTTTATTTAAAATTCTATCTCCCCCTCCATTGAGATTCGCAAATAAATGTTGACATTCAGCAATATGATCAAGATCAAATTTGCATTGTTTGGTGAAAATGGAGATCTTTCTTAAGGTTTGATATTCTTAATGGTAAATGAGCTAAAAAATGGAAAATAAATCAGCAGGTCTGATTCACAAAAAAAGGTACCAAAAATAATATAACAAGTAGCAAGGGTTATATTTTCAAGGCAGATTTTGTGAAAACTCTTTATAAATCTCACCTCAATATTCAGAACTTTGTGGGAGAAGGAGATGGGAAGGGGTGTGATGGGTATGGAGGAGGGCACTTGTGGGGATGAACACTAGGTGTTATATGGAAACCAAGTTGACAATAAACTATAAAAGAAAGAAATTACAAAATTAAAATGGCAACAATAATGAATACTCTCAAATGTTATTTTAAAGATTTAATAAGAAAAAATATTCAGGACTTCACTTCCTTTTCTTGTATCTACTTGTATCTGCTAGCATATAGTGCTAAATGACACTGACAAAATGAAAGATTTCAATTTAGGAAGATTCAATCCATTTATCTATCTATCTATCATCTATCTATCTATCTATCTATCTATAGTAAGGTACAGCCTAGTAGATATAAACATCTCAAATATGTCATTTGTTTTTGAAGGATTCTGATTTTGACATTTTTTTTAGATAGTGGTATGCTTTTATTTTTTTTAATAAATAGTTTATTGTCAAATTGGTTTCCATACAACACCCAGTGCTCTTCCCCATAAGTGCCCTCCTCCATCCCCACCACCCCTTTCCTCCCCTCCCCCTTTCCCTTCAACCCTCAGTTCATTTTCAGCATTCAACAGTCTCTCAAGTTTTGCATCCCTCTCTCCCCCCAACTCTCTTTCCCTCTTCCCCTCCCCCTGGTCCTCCATCAGGTTTCTTCTGCTTTCCTGACAGATCTATGAGTGCAAACATATGGTTTCTGTCCTTCTCTGCCTGACTTATTTTCACTTCATTCGAGGGATGCTTCAGGTTGCTTTTACACCAGAAACCTCTGACATATCCAGAGCCCAGGATGCCACCAGGGAGTCAAGGGTAATCTTTGAGGTAATGTACCTTCTCTATTTTCTCTCTTCTGTCATCAAAGACTCTCCCTTGGAATGCCTTTTAGCCCAATGGAAACAATTCAAATTACAATATTTAGGAAAGGACTGATCTTCTGTAACATTGCATGGCCTTTGTAGGGCCTAGCAGTTAGATCTCTTCTGCAGGAAACAGGGCAAATAGAAAAAGGTCTCCTAGGTCCAGACCTTCATGGCTCTAAATCAGGACCTGGACCTAAAGGTCTCTTATCCAAAGAGGCCTCCTCCAAATAAACTCAGGCTGCTGGAGGAAACACAGGTCATCCATAATGAAGAGAATGCTGACTATCCCTCTCACTGTTCCTAATAGTGAAGACTTCTCCCTCATTAATATATTGGGTAATGGCTCTAATTGGAGCCAACTGGTTAGTCTATCCCAGGACAGGGACTTTAAGGAATATTCCCAAGCAGAGCAGCTGCCAAAACTCCCTTTGTCTTAAGGAAATTCCCTGTCTTCTCTGACCTGACATGGATTGCCTAATTCCACTAGTTGGTGGAAAACAAAAAACAAGGCATCTGCTCCTCTGTCCAAGCTGACAAGATATTGAACTGGGAACCCTTTCTCTACCTGCTGGCAGCATTTCATCTCTTCTGCCTCCTCCTGTTTCTGCACCACCTCGGGTGCAGCCTGCAAAGTTGATTCTATACCATCCTCAGTGCCTCCTCAGGCACCATTGACTCTTTCCTTCTGTCTAGGAGCAAAGAGAACCCACTTGGACTGCCCATTCAGATTTCCCCACCAGTGTCTCAGGTGAAAATTGACAATGGGGAAGAGATTGTCTTTTAAGTGGATGCAGGTGGCACATATTCGGTGTTTAAGTTTGTTGGTCTCATTAAAATAGACATATCTTTAGAGTTATCAACAATAAATATAAAACTAAATACGTTCACTATCAATGTTAAATATAAAACTCTTATTCTTCCTAGGTTTATTGTATCTATTGCAATTTATTAGCAAAAAGATGACTTCAAATGATACTTAATGCTGTCTGAAAATTTTCATTGGTAGTTATTAAGATAGCTTTCAGTCTTTGGTAACCTAAAACTTTAAAGTGTTGCTTGCGTGATAATTGGGATTGAATTTATTTGACATCCAGGCTTTTCTAAACATTATGGAGTGCTACATCATTGATTACTAAACATAAGGTTTATCTGCTTTTGACTTCTTACTGAAGAGAATCTAAAGATATTTGGGTCTTTTGGAAAATATGTTTTGTGCTCTATAACTTTCTTTCTAAAAATTTTTAAATGTTTTTTTTATTTTTATTTTTGAGAGAGAGATTGACAGATGGTGAGTGGAGAAGGGGCAGAGAGAGAGGAAGACACAAAATCTGAAGCAGGCTCCAGGCTCCAAGCTGTCACCACAGAGCCTGACACCGGGCTCGAACACAAACTGTGAGATCATGACTTGAGCCGAAGTCAGAAGCTCAACTGACTGAGTCACCCAGGTGCCCCATATCTTTCTAAGGTTTTAACAAACTTCTTAAGATTTAAATCATAAATTAATTCTTTTTTAACAATTAGGCTTCTTTGGTATGTTAAGTTACTCTGGAAGCACTGTCAAATATAAGCCTTAGGTTACGTTTGAGTAAATGCTATAACTGTTCATATATATGAAATATGAATGCAATTTCTAAAGTTTTGATATGTCTTGATATGAGATCATCACTTAATATTCTGATTATTTAAATGTTGTGTGCTACAGAAATAACTGATTTTCCTTGTCAATTGCATTATAAGGAACTCTCATAAGACCTTTAATCATGTCCCTTTTTGAGTCTTTTTGTAAAACTATGGTTTTATGACTCTTGTTTGAAAGATTTCTGGTTCTTTAATGTTTGCTCTTTGAGATTAAGGGGATTTTTTCTCAAGACATACATGATATACAATAATAGGATAGAATATTCCTCTGTAAACAAATTAAAGCATTTAACTTTTACTCTCTGCCTAAACCCTCTGAAATTCACAAACTCTCAATGAGTGTTCTTTCTTCCATGGCAATTACAGTTATTTGCATAAATTCAATGAGAATCTTCTCCTTGTAACAGGACACCATTGGAAACATTGGTTATTTTACCAAGGCTTTGACTGGAATGTCCGGTTTGAGAGGCATGCATAGACTCAGATATGACCATAAAGTTTTAAGGAACTAAGATTGACTTTATGAAGCATGATGCCAGTAAAGCCCCTTGGAAATCTTGGGCTGATACCTTGCTTATATAGTTCCTAGCTGCCTTACATGTTGAGTAAAGAATGTCACTTCCTGGCAGGTGCAGGAAACTCAGGATACTTTGAGGACCTAGTGAAGAGGAATTTGCTCAAATCTACAGGTATTGCAGACATGTCTGATGGCAATACATGGCTTGGCTTCTGGCCTCAGGAGCTACTAAACATTCAATCTGGATTCCTTATAAAAAGTTCCAGTAAAGCAAATTTTAAAAGATCTGTATGATCAATCACTACTCTTGCTGAGCTTATGTAAATAATTAGGCCAAGTTTGTTAAAACTGGACTTGTTTTACAAATGACTTACCCTTGATTTGGCTATCTCTGAAAATTAGTGTTACTATAGAGAAAAATTATTTTAATAATGCACTGTCTGGATGTTAAACTATCAGTCTTTAAATGTTGTTTGTCTAAGCTAGACAACTTCAGAGATATTGTCACAATAGCGCAGATATGGACAATCTTCTTGTTTGTTATTCTGTGGGAATACTAACAGGACCCCATGGGTTTATGATTATTTTAAAAAATAGAAAATGGGATGGATTTCCCCAACAATTATATGAAAAGACTATAGTGCTTTATTAAATTATTTACTTGACCCCGGGGTTAATTCACACTTGTCTAAATGAACACACAAGTCATAGCCTCCCTAATCTTATCTATAGTTATGAGAAACCCATCCCATATAAAATAAGGAAATATGGTTTTTTAAAGGATTGGAAGTCTAATATAGGCAGGGGATTTAACTCCAAAATGGAAGGGGCCCTACTGAGTCATACTATTGACTTCCACTGTAGTTAAATTATAAGGCCATTACTCATGGACTCCTATATCAAAAATTAAATCTGTACCTTCCTCACAGAAATCTAGTATTGTTGCAGGATTTTTTTTACCACAATACCCAGAATTCATTGTCTTGCCACTTTGAAGAATGAAAAGGTGGATGCAAGATGAACAGCAGGCAAAAGTTTGTTAAAGTGTAAGATTAGAAAGGAAGGGTAGTAGGAAAGCTCTCTTTACAGAGAGGGGACATTCAAAAGTGAATGGGTGGGAATTATAGCCAAGGGTCCTTGTTTTATAAGGTTCTTGTCAGCCCTCCCTCTTTCCTTCCCCCTTGTTCCTTCTTAGGTTCAAACTTTATTGGCTTGATAGCTCTAGGTGTTGGGTTGTCCATTCCTGATTGCTCGTTTTCATTGCATGAGAGGTTGTCTATGGCCATAGTTAGGTCTTTTGTTAAATTCCAGAGGGAAACCTGAGGGGAAGTAGGCAGTCTGTTACATTCTTAAGAGGGACTTTTATGCCTAGGGGGTATTGCTGTGCTCAGACACTCCCAGCATTGTTTCAAAATATGTCTTTCCCACCCAGGGACCTCAGAACCTAATCCTTTCCTTCTCTGCTTATTTCCATCCTGTTTTTGTTTTTCCTATCACAGTATGCCAGCTGACATGCATTCTTATTCCTGTGACCAGTGACAACCTCAAATTTCTCTTCAAATGACAAAAAAGGACTGGAGATTTTTGTATGTTTGTTTTTTTGCTTCTCTTTCTCATAATATTAAACTTATTTTGTTGTCTTTTCCAGTGTCTCCCTGCGTGGTGCCAAGACTCCTTTACCCCCATAACTTCTAGATGACAGATGATCCTTTCTACTCAAGGAGGTTCATATATGTTGTCTACCTTGGATTGGCTTCCTTTGCCTTTGGTAACTCCTGTATATGACTACCCCAACTGACCAATGTTGACACACAAGTAGGCACATCTCTACACCCGTATTCAGCAGGTAGAAGTTACAAAAGAAAAGACCGTCCACTCTGAGCAATCTTAAAGATTTTAAGAGTCAAAACTGTTCAGGGATAAAGATGTGGGAAACAAAGGCAGAAGGAAATGACAGGTAGAATTATATTTCCTTATAACCTGCATCCCATTGACAAATACTTGAGTCAGGCAGAGTAAAATTTTTCTCCAGGAACTCCGTACTGTCTTAATAATAATGATTTGGTAGAGAGGAAAACAGCCCTAGCTTGACAATAGTTAGGCCTTCGGTATCCAGTGAGTCTTCTTTAGAATATGAAAATCTCATTGGAAATTTCCCCTTGACTTTAGCTCCCCCAATTCCCAAATATATATAACCAGTTTCTTCACAGGGTCCAGGGCAGCTCTGCCCATGGATCCTACCCCCGTGCTTTAATAAAATCAACTTTTTGCACCAAAGATGTCTTCAAGAATTCTTTCTTGGCCATAAGTTCCAAACCCCACAAACCCCATCATCACCCCGAGAACCTCATCAGAAATGATTTCAAAAATTATAAGGGAGGTATTTATAAGACTCTGAACTGCTAGAGAAATGATTAACTCTTCATATTCATGGTATTATGTCTTGCTCTCCCATTTATAATATCAAAATAATTCACCATGATTAATGTTAGGATAGTGAGCCAACAAAAGTAATAGGGATTTGCCATATACTATTTGTTATTATTATTTAAGAATATTACACTTTAGTACTACTACTTTTCTCATAATTCATATGAATTAAAATATAATCTTGAATGAATAAGTATAAGTAAATGTCCACATGGAATACTGCAGGAAACATTATCAGTGATGAGGAAGCTTGGGGCAAGCTGAGGGCAAAATACAGGCTGTCACTCCCCCCACCTCCCCCACCCAGGTGGAATATGTGTGATATTTCTTGGACACTCCTGGCTACCCAAGAACAAAGGAAAGGGGTTTAAGTGCTCGCCATGGTAATATGGGAGACTAAGGCAAATGAAAAATTAAATTCCCTTACTGCCTACAGTCCACAGGCAAGTCATTGAAACCGGCAGAGTTACTGCCCTCTAGGAGCTCAGCTAACTTGATGATGACACTTTGCTAGGGCAAAAGAGAACCTTAGTTTAACATGATCCCAACCTCAAGGATCCTCTAAGTCAACTTCCCTTATCTCAACTGTCCCGAGATATATGCTGGGAATCATACTCCAAGCTTATGCCCCCCATATACATCTGAAGGGTCTCGTGACCGAGGTTTTATTAAACAGTAATAAATGGCATTTCCCTAACAACCACTAGCCCCTCAAGGTCCTGGAAACCTTGCTTCCAAAATTCCTTAGAGACTTACTTTATCCCTGATCCTCTCCCAATCTGAGGGTATACAATGAGTTAACTGTCACGACCTCAGTGTGTCCTGTCCCCACGCTTTAATAAAATCAACTTTTTGCACCAAAGACATTTTCAAGAATTATTTCTTGGCCACTGGCTCTGGACCCCATGAACTCCCCATCACCCCAAAACTTCATCTATCAGCATTTAATAAAGTCCAGGAGAAAATACTGACCAAATATTTTTCTAGAATTTTCCAAAATCAATTACAAGGCACCCTACCTAGAGTTCTCTATGGCATACTTTTGTAGACAAAACAATAGAATAATTCTGTTTGATTCTAGTGTATATAGCAAAATTTAGAATCCTATAAAGGAAATTTAGAAATTGCACTCAAATTATTTTCTTTCTGTTATTTTTTTTCTCCTTTCACACATTCTAAAACATGTATTACTCATCTCAAGTTACTATTATACTATTTGGAAGCTCCAGGAACTCATAAATTATGTTTCTAAAGGGACTGAGTTTATTTTAAAGCAACATATTAAGTTTTAATCTCAGTAAACAAAGCCATGTCTTCATTATATGTTGATTCTGGCATAAAGTACAGACTTGCATACATCAAATGATATGATAAACTAATTTGAAGAAAAAGGTGTTATTTTTTAAGTAATAAAGCATGTGGAACTAAGGTACAACATGTATATCTTCTCAGTAAGTAATTAAGCCATAATGTTTTTTGTTTTCTTAGAAGTTTTCATAATTAACGTTTTAAAATTTGACTTTTTTAATCTGATACTTGTGCTATTCACTGGAATAGAAGCATAGAAAAGATTCTCTCTGCTTAGATTAACATATTCATACAATATTTGCCCAAGCTGGAACAAACAGGTCAAATGTCTGAGAGGTAGTAGCATTCATGACCACAAATTATTTTAAAAGGGTGAACCACTAAGATTTTTTTTTAGCAAGACTTAAGGAAAACCAGTCTTGGGCACTGAGTGCTGACCTATTTTATAATAGTTAATTAGAAGTCTGAGCTTTTTGCAAAAGAATGCCATTTTAAATTTACATGCTATCCCACTTTCATAACATATATATACATATTTCACTGAGGCAAGCAACTTAGAAACATAATTGCATCATAGCTGTGCAGTTAAGCAAGGATATTGTCAATTGAATGTATCCATATTTTTTGTGGGAGATCATCTGTTCTGATCACTGAAATAAATAATAAAAGATTACATTTAGAAACCTAGAAAACCTGTTTAGTATATAAAAGTTTCAATTGCAAGATAATGAGAATGTTATAATTACCATAAGAAATTACAATGTCTGACATATAAAAATTACCTGCAACCACTTTTTAATCACAATAATGTTATATCAAAGCATACATATTTCTGTTAACTAAAGTTAATGAGGCCATTTAGGAACAAGAGACAGATTCTTTCTTTCGCTCTCTATGTTTTAAAAGCTGCAATAGGGGCGCCTGGATGGCTCAGTCGGTTGAGCGTCCGACTTCTGCTCAGGTCGTGATCTCACGGTTTGTGGGTTCGAGCCCCACGTCGGGCTCTGTGCTGACAGCTAGGTCAGAGCCTGGAGCCTGCTTCAGAATCTGTACCTCCCTCTCTCTCTGACCCTCCCCTGCTCGTGCTGTCTCTCTGTCTCTCAAAACAACAACAACAACAACAACAACAACATAAAAAAAGTTGCAATTATAATACCAGAAAAGGGACAGGTCTTTGTTTTTTAATATCACTGAAGTACATAAAATGCCTTGGCAGATAACAGTACTATTCCATGACAACTACAATTTTTATGTTCACTTTCATTCTTATCATAATATTCACATTTTAATTATGTATTTATTTTGATTGTTTGTATGTGAAAACACCAAATAATCTATTATCTCAACATTAAGCTGATTTCTTTTGAAGATAATTTTAAGAGCAATAGAGATTACTTTTTCAGGATGTTTAAAGCATAATGATTAAGGTTCATGCTTGCTGCTTTGCCTGAGCTTCTGCTTCCTGAAATGAAAAAAACAAACAAAACATATATTTAAATACCACAAAGCAGGCATCCATGTACATTTGAGGTAGACAATATTATCTCAATTGTTAATATTCAAAAACATAAACAAATGGCTCCCAGAGAAGACTGCTTAAAAATTCTTAATAGAAAAACAATAAAATAGAATCTTCTGCTTAGAAACAGATGTAATAGAAGACTGCTTAATCACTACTAATTGTGTGAAATAATTCCATAAAAGCAAGTCATTTCCAAGTATAGTTGAAACTAAAAAAATAGATGATTTCATTTTTCTGATTTTCCACCAAAAATTGAGTGTTCAAAAACATTGTTATCTAAAGTTTACAAGTTAGTTGTTTTGTTTAATTAAGTTACTTAGAAAATGTGCTATTTATTAAAATGTTGTTGCTTTAAATTTTACACAGTAGGCAGGAAAAGACATCAGGTTGTCTTTCTCTTTCTCTGGTCAATGAGTATTTCTAGCATAGGAACTCTGACCTATAGGTGTGCTCTGGAACCTATCATACTACTTGACACAAAATACACTTCAAGGAAAGTTTATGGAACTAAAGACGAGTGGTAAGAGTGAATTTGGTGAAAGAAATTTCAGAGTTAGGTTGTAGAAATAATGCATACTAGACAATATCATTCTAAACACCTGTCCTAAATTGAATATTTGGTAGTCTCAGGAGGAGTGGGAGTAGCTGAATACTCCAAAATGAGCCTCTGATACTATGCCCAGAAAAGGGGAAAAAGCAAAAAAGAAAGATAGCAGAGTCATACAAAACAAAAAAGGTAGAAATGAAAGAAAGAAGGACACCAAAGAGGACACTGTAACTTGTTCTTTAAATTTTTTTT
>PISW01015455.1:0-16786 GCA_004023785.1 Mungos mungo
GGCAGGGAAGATGCGTGTCTGCCCCCCGCCCCCCATCTTAATCTGCAAGACGGGGACTCCGGGTGTTCTTTGTCAAAGGTCATTGCAGAAGCAATATGAAGGGTTTCGTCATTAGGAATGCCTAAGTCGTTTTTATGAATAAAAGATGGCAGTCAAAAGAATTAAAGAAAATCACACCAGAAAGAAAACGTCTAAGGTTCTTTGAAAATACAAAATTACGCTGTGTGAAAATAGAAAAGCGAACCCTCGCTAAAATGAAGGCAGGGGACCAGCAGGGGGCGCTCCGCAGCCAATTCCTGGGCCGCTGTAGATGCCGCAGGAACGGGGTGCGCGCGCACAGCTTGACTGCCCCCGCCCCAGTGAGAAAGCTTTCCTCTGCCCAGCAACAGACCAGCCAATGAGAAGCCACCATCGTCCAACCACCGATTTGCCCCCAAGGATTTTTTCTTAAAACAACCCCTCCCGACTCCGCCCCCATCATCCTCCCCATCCCTCCTCCATTTCCTGGAAAAGAGCATCCTCTCCTTTCTTCTCTGAACTTGCCCATGGTTTGGCCAGTTCTTGAGTGTCATGATTTGCAATTCTTGCAATTTATAAATATAAATATAAATAATATAAAAATATAAATATATATTTTTGCCGGTGAAATACGTTTTGCTAAAGGTCAACCGTACTTGATGTCAGAAACGGAGTCCCTTCCGGCCAACTCCTCAGCAAGATGTGATTACAAGTGGGGCTCTGAAGCAAAAGAAAGGTCAAGAAGGAATTCCAGAGATGTTTTTAGTGCAAAGTGGTTTTATTAAAGCGTGGGGACAGGACCCGTGTGCAGACAGAGCTGCAGTGCAATTGTGAGGAGCATTTGATTATGCTTTTTGCAATTCCGGCAGGAAAAGACAGAGGACGTTTCCAAAACCATTTTTCATTTGCTAAAGAAGACTTACAGGATCCTTGAGACCTTGCTATTGTCAAACTAAGGCTGTTGTTGTTGGAGTTTTTTGTTGTTTTTTGTTTTGGGTTTTTTTCGTTTTTTGTTTTTTGAGATTTTTGGTTTTGGTTATTTATTTATTTATTATTTTTCCCTGGCAAGGGACTGACATTAAGACAGTTGGGCATTCTGGGGGGGAAAGTTCTACTCCGCCAGCCTGAAGTATTTGTCAGTGGGCTGCAAGCGATAAGGAAATTTAATTGTGCCTACAATTCTTCTGCCTCTCCTCTCTGCATCGTGTGGACTCAACCTCTTCCTGGGTAGGTCTTTGATCAAGTCCTTCTGGAACCAATCTGTTCCTGCTGAAACAGTGGTATTTAGAAATTTCTTTCTGTTCTAAATAATTAAAAAAAAAAAACAAGGAATGGGATCCCAGTCATCAAAATACTTTAAGGGCGTCCCTCAAGACCCATTCTGTGGTCCCCTCTGGCTTTGTATTTAAAAAATTATGGTCTCTGGGTGCCTGGGTGGCTCAGTTGGTTAAGCGTCCAACTTTGGCTCAGGTCATGATCTCACGGTTTGTGGGTTCGAGCCCCGCATTGTGCTCTGTGCTGTCAGCTCGGAGCCTGGAGCTGCTTCCGATTCTGTGTCTCCCTCTCTCTCTGCCCCTCCCCCACTCATACTCTTATCTCTCTCTACCTTTCAAAAATAAATAAATATTTAAAAAATTATGGTCTCTCCTCACACACATCTTTTAAACTTTATATATATATATTTTTTACTTATTTTTAAATTTTTAAATCCAAGTTAGTTAACATATAGTGTAACAGTGATTTCAGGAAGAGTCTCTTATGGTTTGCCCCATTCCCTGTTTTTATATTATTTTTTCCTTCCCTTTCCTTATGTTCATCTGTTTAGTATCTTAAATTCCTATGTGAGTGGTGTCATACGATATTTGTCTTTCTCTAACTCACTTAGCATAATAAACTCTAGTTCCATCCATGTTGTTGCAAATGGCAAGATTTCATTCCTTTTGATCAGCATGTAATACTCCAGCGTGTACGTACACCGTGTCTTCAGCCAGTCATCCGTCAGTGGACATCTGGGCTCTTTCCTTACTGGCTATTGTCGATAGCACTGCTACAAACATTGGGGTGCATGTGCCCCTTCAAATCAGCACTCCTGTGTCCTTTGGATAATTAGTAGTGCAATTGCTGGGTCATAGGGGAGTTCTATTTTTAACTTTTTGAGGAAGCTCCACACCGTTTTCCAGAGCGGCTGCACCAGTGTGCGTTCCCGCCAACCGTGCAGGCGCGCTCCCCTCTCTCCGCAGCCTCGCCAGCATCTGCTGTGACTGAGTTGGTACCGTCAGCCGAGCCGACGGGTGTGAGGTGGTCTCTCGGTGCGGTTTTGAGCTGGGTTTCCCTGACGATGAGCGATGCCGAGCGTCTTTGCCTGCGCGCACACATTGCTAACTAACTTCATTAGAAGTAACTCAGAACATCAATGGCCATTTTTAGAGACATTTGATCTCCCCAAACGGATTCTTATCAAAACTGAATTGGACAACTGTGACTCTAAAATGGTCAAAACCAGATTGATGAGGGAGCGGCGATCTTGCACACCCCCCCCCCCCCAGTTGGGATCTGTGTGACATCCTCAGGCACTACTCCTGGCTGTCCGAGAACAAGAAAAGGGGGGGGGGAGCACTGGTTAACGGATGGGGAGCACAGTCCTGCAGGGCACGGTCTCCATCAGCTTACAAATATCTTAGTAACTTACAAGGGCAATCTTTTTTTTTTTTTAATTTTCTTGAAAATTTTCAAAATTTATTATTGAGACAGAAACAGAGCATGAGTGGGGGAGGGTCAGAGAGAGGGAGACACAGAATCCGAAGCAGCTCCAGGCTCTGAGCCGTCAGCCCAGAGCCCAATGCGAGGCTCAAACCCACGAACCACAAGATCCTGACCTGAGCCGAAGTTGGCTGCTTAACCGACTGAGCCACCCAGGCGCCCCAAAAGGCAATCTTATCAATAGAGCCTGACCTCCAGAATCCCACTGACTCAATTCCCTGAAGCCCTAACATCAGCCTCCCACTCCGTGGTGCTGTGGGGAACAAATGCCAGATGGAAAAAATTAAATTTCTTGGGGCGCCTGCAGTTCAGTGTCCGACTTCAGCTCAGGTCATGATCTCACACTCTGTGGGTTCGAGCCCCACTTCGGTCTCTGTGCTGACAGCTCAGAGGCTGGCCTGCTTCTGACTCTGTGTGTCCCCCTCTCTCTGCCCTTACCCTGCTCATTATCTCTCCTTCAAAAATAAATGTTTAAAAAAAATTTTTTTAAATGCTGGTTGAACTTTAGTTGTTGAATGTACCTGAGAAGCTCATAACTCTGTTTATCCATGAGCACAACTGAGTTCTTCCTCTTTTTGGCAAAAGAAGCCGGGGTGGAATCGGAAACTGCGTCCATTCCAGACTCTGGTGATCTCACAGACACGCTCCTCACTTCCTAGGTAAGTCACCCAAGAGAAAGACCACTACATTCTCAATGTCCACTTATGGCAAATGAAAGGCCCTAAGGAAAACAAAACAAAACAAAACAAAACACCGTCTGCTTTACGCAATTATTGCAAAAAGCCAGGATGTTGGGGGGAAAGCTCGTTACAAATGTAAGCCCCCGCCCACCGCGTCCCCCCATCCCCCGCCAGCTTTCCCACGGGCTCCGCCTTCCCAGTGCCGGGGCCCCAGTCCCCCCTCTGACTCAGCTTGTGGAACTGATGAAGTTTTGGGGTGACGGTGGGGTGGTCCGGAGCCAACAGCGAAGAAAGAATGCTTGAAGACGTCTTTGGTACGAAAAGATGATTTTATTAAACAGGGACAGGACCCTGCACGGGGTCGTGACGGGTAACTCATCAGATACCCTCAGGTTGGGGGGGAGTCAAGATAAAGTCGCTAAGGTATTTTGGAAGCAAGGTTTCGAGAACCTTGAGGGGCTGGCCGTTGCTAGGGAAACGCTATTTATTACCATTTAATAAAACCTCAGTCAGGAGACCCTTCAGATACGTATCAGGGCGCGAAGACGGGAGTCTGATCGCCAGCACGTACCTGGGGAGCTGAGATCAAGGAAGCGGACTCAGAGTCCGCGAGGTTGGGACCACGTGAGGCCGAGATTCCCTTTTGTCCCCAGTCCAGTGTCCTCATCGAGGCTGCTGGGATCCCAGAGGGAGGCCACTCTGCCCGTTTCAAGGATTGTCGATGGGCTGTAGGCAGTAAGGGAATTTTTCACCGGCCTTAGTTTCCCACATCAGCCCGGCAAGCCCACGGGTAGCCAGGAGCCTCCGAGGAGCAGCACACATACCCCGCGTGGGGCTCTGTCCTCTGACACCGGTTCTCTCGTGGGGCCCGACCCCCGGCTGTGACGCAGCCCGGGGCTGGAGGCGGGGGTGTCTCCAAAATACCCCACCTGCTCCTGCCTGTCAGCCTCTCCCTTTTGTCCAGGCCCTTGGAGAGATGCCCTCCCCCTTCAGTCCTCCTCCCCGGGTCATGAATTAGGCTGAGTCTTCTAAGAAAGGTAAAATCCCAGAATTTCATTTCTCAAAATGGGCAAATAATTCTGGAATCGGGAAGTAGTCATCAAAACCGCCGATCAGAGGGAGGGAGGGAGCCCACACTCCGCTCTGTGCGGTCTCCCAGGCGCCACAGGAGAGTCCAGGAGACTGGCCATCTGTTCCCATTGGATCGGCTCCCATGCCCTTCCTGGCAAAATCCTCAACCGATACCGGCAGAATCCAGTGACCTCCCATCAAGATTCCAACGGAGCCTCAAAACCTCTTCCCAGGGGCGGGGGGGGGGGCTCAGTCGTTAAGTATCCGCCTTTGACTCAGGTCACGGTCTCAAGGCTCATGAGTTTGGGAGAGCTCAGTCTCGCTTTCTCTCTCTCTGCCCCTTGCTCACTTACGGCCTCTCTCCAACAAGAACAGCAAAAAACACCTTTCCCCAGAATTAGTCAATACCCTATAAATAAAGAAGGCCCTCGGGGCATCGAGCCGATGACAGGAGATGAAAGGCCTCCGCCCTCCTGCGCTGTCCCCTGGCACACCCGGTCCACCCCGCAGAAGACCCACTGGCTGGCCTTGGACAGAAGTCTAAGACGTCTCAGCAATAATGTTTTCATCCCTCAGGTCTGTTTTCCATCCCCTGGCTACAGACGCCCACTGCCCCTGAGCAGAGTTCTCACCGGGACTTACTTACGCAGTGGGTTTTAGTATTCGAGTCGGTAAGCGTAGCCAATTTTTGCTCTCGTTTGGAGGCAAAGAAATACACCTTATCCTTATCCATCGTGCCCCGGGGACCCACAGAGAGTCTTTTCACAAACCCCTAACGCTGATCTGGAGGATTGAAAGTTTCTGGCCTATTTTGTTACATTATGGAGATATTTTATACTCTGCTTCCCTTCAATGGGACACAGCATCTACCTGTTAAACTTTGGGGCTTAAAGTCTCAAAAGTGTGCAGTTTGCTCCAACTCAGGATCAATACTTAGGGCACTGGATCTTGGAACCAGACCACATCTGGATCCACACAAAACCCCTCATGACTGCTTAGTGCTGACACATCCTTTTGACTCCCCATGGCATTTTACGCGCCAGTCTGGTCATGATCTCACTGTTTCTGGGTTCGAGCCCCGCATCAGGCGCTGTGCTAACAGCTCAGAGCCTGGAGCCGGCTTCCGATTCTGTGTCTCCCTCTATGCGCCCCCCCCCCCAACCCCCGCTCACGGTGTCTCTTAAAAATTAAAAAAAAATTTTTTAATAAAAAAATTAAAAGGATCAAAGTGGTAAATATTAGGCTGCGTGTACTATTGCAAATCCTTTTGAGGTACTGACCCTTCCCTTTGCGGCCCAGCCCAACAGGATGAGCTGCCCAGCGCTATCGGGCAGCTACCTCAGCCAAGGGGAAAACCACACTCGCCCACAGCTGGCAGACAGACAGCATCCGGGCCGCAGCCTTCCGGAGGCGTCCAGCCCCAGCTCAGGTCCTTTTTCTTTGTTGCTGCTTCTCTCTCCTTCGTGGAAAGGAAACGCCCTGTCCGCCTTTCCCAAACTGCTACAAAAGAGGGGAATCTCTTTAAGTCGTGGCCTTTCAGAAACCCCCTCGTCATGATCCCCTGACAAAGTGGTTTTCACTTGCTTTCTTCTAAAAGTAAGAGGTTCCGGATCAAAGTCCTCTCTCATCCGAACTCTTCACCGACACGGGCTTCCCAGGCAGTAGAGTGTCTAAAAATGCAACTCTGTAGGCTGTATTTCATAACACGTTTCCAAAAGGACTGTTGGGAACCACAAGACCACTTTTTTAAAGTTTATTTATTTTGAGAGAAAAAGAAAGAGCAGAGGAGGGGCTGGGAGAGAGACGGAGACAGAATCCCAAGCAGGCTTCCCAGAGTCAGTGTGCAGAGCTTGATGTGGGGCTTGAACTCACAAAATCGTGAGATCGTGACCTGAGCCTAAATCAAGAGTCAGACACTTAACTGTCTGAGCCACCCACGTGCCCCTAACAATTCCGTTTTAAAATGTCTTCTGGGGCACCTGGCTGGCTATGTGGGAGCTCCATGGGGCCCTTTTTTCTTTTTTAAAAGAATTTTGTCTTAATGTTTATATTTATTTTTGAGAGGAGAGAGAAAGCAAGGAAGGGCCAGAGATAGAAAAAGAGACACAGAATCCGAAGCAGGCTCCAGGCTCCGAGCTGTCAGTACAGAGCCTGACGCAGGGCTGGAACCCACGAACTTTGTGATCATAACCTGAGCTGAAGTCAGACACTTAACCAACTGAGCCCCCCAGGCGCCCCCATGGGACTCTTGATCCCAGACTCACGAGTCTGAGCGCCGCGATGGAGGGGGAGGCAACTTCAATAAGTAATAAACTTTCAGGTTTTCCATCCCTGCAGAAGAATCTCATCAGCTACTGCTTTGTGTTCTTATTCGCACCAGACCTGCCCCATCCGCTCAGTTGATTCTTGTGCTCTTACAGTATCCTCTATTCTGGGGTTTTTCAAATAACTTACTTTTAAGTAATTTCTATGAGCAACATGGGGCTCAAACTCACAACCCTGGGATCCAAAGTCAATGCCTGGCGCCCCGCCGCTGCTCTGCCTCCCACGCTGCTCCCCCAGGAGACGTCCGGAAGCAGCCAAGACTCTGAGTTTGCTTTCATGAAGGCCTTTCTCCCCACGATCTAAAGAAGTGGCAATAAGTATTTTGGCTGAGTAAGCTCAGGCCTCGGGTACCGGTTTAGAATATGCACATGTTGGGGCACCTGGTGGGGGAGGGGCTCAGTCAGCTAAGCATCCAACTCTTGGTTTCAGCTCAGGTCATGATCAGGCAGTTCATGAGTTCAAGCCCCACGTCGGGCTCTGTGCGGACAGCACAGAGTCTGCGTAGGATTCTCGCCCTCCCCTTCCCCTGCTCACGCTTTCTCTTTCTCAAAAACAAATAATCAAAAAAAAAAACCAAAAAAACAAACCCTCACATAATGTAGAATTGCCAAGTTACTTAGTTTTGTGTATTTATTCTAAGGTTTCCAAATTGTTGCCTGCCAAACTTTTGTGAAAATGATGTACCTATTAGCTACACTCAACGTGGGGCTTGAACTCACAACCCCGAGGTCGAGAGCTGCATGCTCTACTGACCGAGCCAGCCGGGCAATGCCTGTCAGCTTGAAACAGACGAGACGGGAAGTGCGGCAGCTTCTCCCGCACAGCCCTCCTTCTTGGGGCCCTAACTGGTTTCCACTGCTGTGCACTCGACCTCTCTAACGTAAGACACAGAACCAGGAAATATCCCCCCGGCACTGAGGGACAAAACCACTAAAAACGGAAAGCTGGTCTCTTGAGCAGCAATGCTTCTGAAGAATGATCTTGGGGAGATCTCAAGACCTAGTAGCACTGATTGTCACCTGCACACTCAAAGAGAAACACCCTGCAATTCAATACGACTTCAGCTATCGCTTTCCTGTCCCCCCAAGAGGAAGAACGTTTTCTCCTCTGCCATTAACGGCCTAGCCAACGACAGACTGTCACAGCTCAGCCCATGAAAAGACGCTACACTCGAACTCCCACTTCACGACTGGGCTATGTTATACCAGCCCCTTCTAGAAACCCCCTCCCCCTCTACAAAATAGAATTCCTCTCTTTTGTTCTCCAGACATGTCTATACTTTTGCTGAAGCTCTCCCATACTTAACTGGTAATAACAGATAAAGCCATTTTTCCTGGCATAGCAACTGTCAGTTGTTTATCTGTATTCAGTACTATTGCTTCCGAATACATATGGGGAAAAAAAATGACATTCCAAAAATGAGTCACCTCTCCAGGAGATCATATTTTAACATAAACTCTCAGGTAACGAATCATAAAACCCTTATAAGGACGTAAAAGATTGGAAAACCTAGGGAATACGCTTTCTAAGATAGAATGTGGGGGATTCTATTTCACTAGAACCACGTGTTAGAAACGACAGACTTAAACACCGAGAAGTCACACGTGACAGGAGTCACCAAGCACGCCGGTCTCTCTCGGAAGGCAGTCAGCCATGGGGGAAACTCCCACAAACTGCCGCGTACACTCGCAGGTGCTAGTTCCAATCATGGAAATACCCAGAAAGAAAAAAATGCAGGGTCGGCGCAGCCTCTCTACAGCGCGATCTGGGACGGGGGATCCCTGCCTCTGTGGCTGCAGCATTTGACCAGTCGGGGGACAAGGTGCTACCACAGGTACCATGTGTGAGGAGAAGCACGGAGGGCCGCCTGGGTGGCTCCGTCGGTGAAGTGTCCGACTCCTGATTTGATTCAGACTGTGACCTTAGTTCGTGAGATGGAGCCCCGAGTCGGAGTCTGTGCTGACAGCACGGAGCCCACTTGGGGTTCTCTGCCCTCCCCACCATTCACTCTCTCTTTCTCTCAAAGGAAAAAAAAAAAAAGAAAAAAGAAAAAAGTAAAAAGCAAAACAAACATTTTTAAGGACAGCACGGAGATAAAGGGGTAACAGGATGAGAGAGATTACTAAGCATGACAGCCGGACAGACGGCCTCACGGACACAAAGAGTCACAGGGCAATGCACGGATCCATGTGGACCGGAAAGCCAAGACGGTCCGTCCCGGGACAGCTCGTGGAAGTCTCTGGAACATGCTAACAAAAACTAACGTCGAACTTGTGTTCGGTTGGGGGCTGTTCCTGAGAGCAGGCCAGAAGCCAGGACGACGTGCTGGGACTCAGGCCCACCTGGGTCCCCACGCGTCTCGTCCCCTGGCGGCACGGAGGGTCGGAGACTCACGGTTCCTCACTGCTGCTCTCCAGGCCGCACACAGCTCCTCTTCTCAGGCCTTCCTCTCGGCGCCGCACAGAGAAGGACTCTGGGACACGCGGGCTCCCGCCTCACCAGGCTCACAACGGAACCCTGGAGAAGCAGCGGACGCTGGCTTTCATCTTCACATCACGAGGTTTCTCTCTTTTTTTTTAAGTTTATTTATTTATTTTGAGAGAGAGGCGTCAGCGCAGTCTGATGCGAGGATCAAGCCCACAAACCACAAGATCATGACCTGAGCCGAAATCAAGAGTCAGGCGCTTAACCCACTGAGCCACCCAGGCGCCCCCAACAGTTTCTCTTCGTAACTCAATGGGTCATGACTGATGAGCCACCGAGATCAAGGGCGATAAGCGGAGGCCAAACTACAAACATCACGAGGAGACGGTCCTCACCCCACATCCTTGTACGTTCGCTAATGTCTGTGGGGCACACAGGCAGGGCACACGTGGAGATACAACTGGTGATGAAATGAAGACCACGAGGAGGGGCCGATGTGGAGTCGAGGGATTCCAGTCTCTGCGCCAGAGGACAGGCTATATGTACACACTGCTCATCACCCCTGGGTCCAGGAGACATCGTCGTAGAAATGAGACACCTTTTCTAGAACTGTTTGTGATGTTCACATCTCAGGTAACAAAATAATGTCATACGGCCGAGGAGGACACAGTGGAAAGCTTCTCAGGCATGCGCTGGAGCTAACGCACGCGGGTCCCTGTCAGGAGGAAGCATTTGCAAAGACAAATCCACATCCACGACCGTCAGAAGATCCCATTCTACCCGACCTGCCGTGTACAAAACGCGGGAAGTACCGTGCTTCAAGTTTCCCCAACATTTTTCCCATCGAGAAGATTCCTCTCCACTGTGTCTGCTCACATTTTAAACACGATCGTTAGGGGAGAACGAAGGCTTTGGCGCAGGTGCTGTGCTCAGGGTCAGCCCCCAGTTTGTGTGTCACAAGTCCCTGGGACGCCCGAAGGCCGTTCTGTGGTTCCTATGGTCTTGGGCTTCGTTTCACTGTGTTTTCCTTCACATGTGTCCTCGGTGGGAGGCGGGACACCTGGAGGCACTCCCTCCGTTCCCGGTGTGAGTCATCACACAGACCTGTGGGTCTACGGGATCTTGGAAGGTCCTACAGAGCCCTTAGATCCCACGGCCTACCGTCCGCTGTGCAGCCTCACATGCTCGGGAAGGGACCGGTGATGACTGAACGTGTTCCCACAGTGGTGGCCTTCAGAGGGCCCCTCCCCGCTGTGCCTCCTCACACGCACTCCGCAAACCCGCTACGCTTCCCCACGCTCTTTACTTTCCTAGGGCTTAAAGCGACTGTATTCCAAACGACTTTGCAAGATGCTGGAGCTGCCCGCAAGCTTTCCCACGCTACGTACAAGCGTCTCTTCCCAGCGCACATTCTTCCATATCGGAGGGGGTGAAGGACAACAGAACAGACTAGGAACAACACTCATTACTTTCATAGGTTGGACTCAGCTGTGGGTTTTCCCATGCCTTCGAAACGAGGAGACACGGCTGAAGGTTTTTCCACACTCCTTACACTCATAGGGTCTCTCCCCAGTGTGTGTCCTCACGTGCGCGCGCAGGTTCGCAGGGTATCGGAACGTCTTCCCACAATGCTGACAGACACAGGGTCTCTCCCCGGTGTGGATCCTCGCGTGGATTTGAAGGTACGAGGACGAATAGAAGGCTTTCCCACACTGCTGACATTTAAAGGATTTCACTCCACTGTGCTTTCTCAGATGGCTTTGCAGGTAGGCCCGACGAGTGAAGGCTTTCCCACACTCCTGACATTTGTAGGGTTTCCCCCCAGTATGCGTTCTCACGTGACTTTGAAGGTAGGTGCGACGGGTGAAGGCTTTTCCGCAGAGCCCACATTCAAAAACTCTTTGCCCGGGTTGATTACTAGAGTGGCCTGGAGGGTAGGAGAGGCAGCTGTAGATTTTCCCAAAGTCTATAAAGTCACCAGCTCTCTCCCCGGCGTCAGTTCTCACTTGACATGTGAGACGGCACTGAAACAGAAAGGCTTTCCCACACACGCCACACGCGTGGACACTCTGTCCACAGGGACCTCGCACGTGACCCTGGAAGGAGGATGTGCAGATGAAGGCTTTCCTACATTTCTTGCACTCCAGAGATATTTTACTACGGAGACTCTTGGCGTACGTCTGAGACACTCTCCCGGCGTCCTGACCTTCGCTGGAATTTTCTCCAAGGTCTGCGTCCGCGTGAGTAGTGAGGCTGGGTGCGCAGCTGCAGGCCAGCCCACACTCCTCACAGGGAGGAGATTTGAGCCCCGGGTGAGGTCTCCGCACATTCCCAAGGAAAAAGCCGTCTGTGAAGGCTTCTCTACACTTAGTGCACTGGCAGAACCTGCCTCTGGGGGGATACCCCTCACGGACAGGGAGGCTTGTAACTGGGTTCAGGGTTCCTCTGCGCTGATCTCCTTCAGCACGTTCGCAGACACCGTCCACCAAAGGACTTCTGTTCCAAATAGGAAGGCACAGGGTTAGGGAATAATGCTTGTAAGTGATCGCTTAACTAATAATCTACTGATGCTTGTGAATCATTAGCGGACTACATCAAGGCCACTGTCAGTAAGCGGGTAGGTTTGGGGCGCTGTCTGCATGATTACAAGGGGCACAAGCTTACCGCGCTGGCTGAGGACTCAAATACAGTCAGAACGTTCAGGGCTTCTTAATACACTTTCCCTGACCATGGTTTCCAACTGAATGGTGGTTCAGATGGTCCATATCTAGACTGCATTTTTCCAATCAATGACACAATTGCTGACCTAGGCTCACAGCTGTCCTGAGTCCACACTACTCTCCCAATCTCCCAACACCTCCTCATTCTCTCTGCAAGTGTCACTCACCTCAGATGCCTGCTGTGAAATGTCTGGTTTTCTCCAAAAACAGACCACGAATTATTTCTTGCAAATCTTACAATTTTGTCTTCAGGAGATGGTTCATCTTCCAGAATATCCCACTCAGGACTTGATCCACTGGTATTAACTCGAATGCAATAATCTGTAACATTTGGTAGCATAATTTAATTTGCTGGGAAAGAATCAGTGGATAAAAGAAAGAAAACAGACACGGACTTCCATTCATATATGGATCTCAAATGTAAGTGAAGTTCATCAGGAAGAAAGGTCAGGTGACCAAGGAAACATTCCAAGGATCTTGGTAATCCGGGACTTTGGCAAGGATAGGAAAAGTGTATCAAACGGCAGCCTGTTCGTTCAGAAACACTTCAAAATAGATGGAGACTAATGTGGAGACAAGTATTATTAGAAAAACAAAGTGGGAAGGAATCGGGCAAGACACAGACCCACACCCCACCTCTGTCAGAGGCACACAGAAAGGCTCATCAAACGTGTCAGGACAGATGAAAAGTCCAACAGGGAAGTGAGGTAAATGCCACATATCACCCTTTAACAAACTGAGTCATATTTCTTTCTTGTTGTTAAGGTTATTTAGTATTTTTAGAAAGAGGGTCAGCCCCAGTGGGTGAGTGGCAGAAAGAGAGAAAGGAAAGAGAGAGAGAGAGAGAGAGAGAGAGAGAGAGAGAATCCCAAGCAGGCTCTGCACTGTCAGCCTGGAGCCTGACACAGAGTTCAATCCCACAATTCATGAGATCATGACCTGAATCAAAATCAAGAGTCATATGCTTAACTGACTGAGCCACCCAGGTGCCCCCAAATCTTGTTTCTAACGGATGTATCAAATGTCAATTCCTTCTCTGGAACCTGGTCCACCCAAGGGTTGGCCTGTTCTGAAGGCACACAGACCCTCGGTGGAGCCTGCCTGCACTGTCCCGGTGCCACTAGGAGATTAGATGGTATGCGTGGCTGCTGCCCTGCCCCTGGGAAGAGCTCAGCAGGAGGGGGGATTTGAACGACACCAAGCAATTTGGAAGATGGGGGCTGACTTCAGTCTTCAAGGTCATTGATGATGAGGAAGTGTGAGGTTTTTTTTTTTAGTTTGTTTCTTTTTACTAACCTGTACACCCAACGTGGGGCTCAAATGTTTATTTATTTTGAGAGAGAAAGAGAGAGAGAGATAGCATGAATGGGGGAGGAACAGAGAAAAGAGAATCCCAAACAGGGCCCAACGTGGGAATCAATCCCAAGAACCGAGAGACATGTCCTGAGCCGAAATCAAGAGTCAGATGCCCAACGGCCTGAGCCACCCAGGTGCCCCTGACCATTTTTTATTAGATAGCTTGCTTGTTTGGGGATATTGCGTTGTTTCAGTTCTCTGTATATTCTGGATACTAACCCATTATAGGATGTACTGTTTGCAAGGGTCTCCCATTCCACAGGCTGCCTTTTAGTTTTGTTGCTTGTTGCCTTCGCTGTGCAGAAGCTTTCTAGCTGGATGTGGTCACAATAGTTTATTTTTGCTTTTATTTTCCTTGCCTCAGGAGATATAGCTAGAAAAATGTTGCTACAGCCGATTTCAGAAAACGGCCTGGGCTCTCATCAAGTTTTATGGTTTCACGTCTCACATTTAGGTCATTAATCCACTTTGAATTTATTTTTGTGTGTGCTGATAAAAGTGGTCCAGTTTCCCCAACGTCATTTGTTGAAGAGACGGCCCTTTTCCCACAGTATATTTGTTATAGATTTGTTAAAGATTAATTGATGAGGTGCCTGGGGGGCTTTGTCAGTTAAGCATCTGACTCTTGATTTCGGCTCAGGTCATGATCTCACAGCTTATGAGTTCGAGCCTGGCATCAGCCTCCTCACTGACAGTGTGGAACCTGCTTGGGATTCCTCTGCCCGTCCCCACACTCACTCTCTTGCTCTCAAAACAAATTAATTAAACTTAAAAAAAAGATTAATTGACCATATAATCCTGGGCTTATTTCTAGGTTTTCCGTTCCACTCAACTGATCCCAGTATGATCTTGTTTTAATTACTTCCGCTGTCAGAGAACTAGGAATCTGGAACTGCAACCCCTCCGGTTATGTGTTTCTTTCTCAGGACGGCTTTGGCCATTGGAGGTCTTTTGTGGTTCCACACAAATGTTAGCATTTTTGTGCTACCTGTGTGAAAAATGCTGTTGGGATTTTGACAGGGAGTGAATTAAATCTCTACATTGCTTGGGGTAGTATAGACATTTTAACACTATTTTCTTCCTTCCAATCCGTGAGCATGGACTGTCTTTCCGTTTCTTTGAGTTGTCTGGAATTTCTTTCATCGGTGCTTCATGGTGTTCACAGACAGCTCTTGGCCTCTTCGGTTAAGCTGGTTCCTAGCTATTGTTGTTGGTTTTGGTGCAATTGTAAGAGGAGATTGTTTATTACTTGAACGTTCTGTTGCTTCGCTGTTAGTATACAGGAATGCAAGAGATTTCTGTACGCTGATTTTGTGTCCTTGTATGTTGGGAGGGGGTCCTATGGGTCCTATGCTGAGGCGTGGCAGATGGAGACTAACTGGATCCTACAAGCACCTGGTCATCTAGGGTGAACAGGGAAAAGACAAATCACACTCGCCTACATGTCTGTTCCTGGGGAAAGCTCCCTGAGCCTCCAGTGCGTGTCCTAAAATTAATCAATAAATCTTCATCATATATAACTGAGGTGAGTTTCAAAATGCTGCCCTGGAATTAAGCCCCACTGAGGTTTCACCCCCCAAACTTAAGGCTCATTGATTTTCAAAGGCCAGCGGTAGGGGTCCTGGTCTTCCCCCTGTGGTGCCCCGGGCCAGGGGTGCAGGGTGTGGGGACTGATTCCCCACCTCTGTAACCGGGATGTCCCGCCCACCTTTGGACAGCCCCGCTGGGGGTCTGGTTTCCACCCACGTCTCCACCCGCCTGCCCTTGTCCCGGCAGCCTTCACGTTAGCTTCAAAAGACCCGTTCGGCCAGGTTTCAGGGGCACGGCAGTGGGAGTGGGAGTGCACATTCCTGTGGGCTCTGAGCGTCCAGGAGGCAAGGTGAGCTCAGGATCCCGCCCTCACCAAGTGCGGGTTTGAGTGCAGCAATTTTCAGGGGTCTGATGTGTATTCACCACGATGTAATGACCACAGGAGCGAACCACTAAGAGTCAATTTAACACTTAAAACTTTCCTCACGGAAAAGCTATGGGACTCTGCGTGGGGCTATGAAGCCTTGGACCATGTCTACCTCTCCTCCAGCGGACTCCCACTCCTCGGCCCCAGCAGGACTGGACATCGGTAAGAAATATTTGTTCCGTAAAGACAGGCGAAAGGAAGGGGCCATCCTTACCCACTGAGGCCAGGTTCTTGCACGTCTCCAGCATCACATCTCTGTACAGGTTCCTCTGACCGCTATCCAGCAAGGCCCACTCTTCTGGGGTAAAGTTCACAGCCACGTCCACAAAGACCACAGAGTCCTGAAAAACACCACACGTTCTACTGCAGCAAAGCTCATTTCTCACCCACGCGTGTGGGGGGATGAAGGGTAACAGGCGGGAGCTTCCCTCCAGTCCCAGGACCCTTGAGTCACACCGGGTGGGAAGTGACAGCACACAAGCAGGTCCCCTGAGGTCCACACACTGACTGAAGGGCTGGAACTTGAAGGCAGGGGAATGACAACAGGTGACAAAGACTTACACACGCCCAATTTATGGGTTATTTACGCGGAGACAGATCTGAGCAGACCGGTACTGTACAGACCGAGACATGAAATATTCACTGTGTTCCAGAAAACACAGAAATCAGAGGACACACGTTTGTCTTGCTCAGAGATGACTATGCCTCGTCAGCTCCAAGACCCGGAGCCAGAATATCATGATGGTGTGGACACTCATATCCCAGTGCTGCTCTCGTCCTGGAAGGAACAAGGTCAAGGAACCTGGGGGAGTCCCATCTCTTCCGACAGAGGCACACACGACCCTTTCCCTGATCAGGTGCACTGGGGGTCCGGACACAGGGCAGGGCCCGGGCACACCTGGTTCCTAAAGAAACTCAGAAGTCAGCAGAGCTCTGAAATACACAACCCAGTGCCCAGAATTCACGCTCAAGGGCACCAGAAAGAAAAGTTCCCTGAGAGACTGATGTCAAAAGAGCCAGAGGTGACTTTAACAAAGAGGGGGGGAAACACATAATTAATCTTTTGAGCAAAACCAGAAGACACCACAGCATTGAAATAAACAGCAAACATTTATGATAAAATTATCAGCAGCTGCTTAAAAAAGACACATTCCCAAAATCCAAGGACGCAGAATCCCGACTACATCAGCGACAAGGAAGGCAGCACCCCTCGTCTGGGGCTGAAGCATGGGTTTGCTAGTCACACAGCTGGATACGAGGTTTGTGATCTGAACAGGTTTCTAAAAACTCATATAACAAATTTTTAAAAAGGCATTATAAAGACAGACAATACAACTAAATAACAAAGAACGTGAGTACACATTTCCCCAGGACGATACACAAATTGCCAAAAAGCACATGAAATGAGCTCAATGTCACCAACCACCAGGGATCCGTATGCAAAATGCAACTGTGCACAGACGCTTCCAACCTAC
>PISW01015456.1:0-16790 GCA_004023785.1 Mungos mungo
AAAAAAAAACACTGCTTTGTACATGTCTTTCAAAGTGAATCCTCACGCACAAACGCAATATATAAATCCATGCACACCATGGAATATTACTCAGCCGTGAGGACGACAGCTGCCATCCACAAGATTGGACCTGGAGGGCATTATGCTGAGTGAAGTGAGTCAGACAGAGAGACAGATACCCTATGATCTCACTTGTGCATGAAGTCTAAAAAACTAAACAAACAAGCACACATAAATGGGAACAGACTCATAAATACAGGGAATACATTGGTGGTTGTAGGAAGGGAAAGGGGAGGAGGAGAAATATGGAAGAGCTGATGGAGATTAAGAGCTACAAGCTGCCAGTTACAAAATAAGTGAGTCACATGCAACGTGCAGTGTGGGGAATACAGTCAGTAGTATTGTCACAACTTTGCATGGTGACAGGTGGCAGCTACAGTTACGGGGTGACCGTTTCATAATGTGTATAAATACCAAGTCACTGTGTTACACACCTGAAACCGAAACGATGTTGTATGTCAATCATTCTTCAACTAAAAAAAAGAAGAACAGTATTGTCATAAAGTTGCTCATGAGATTCTCTTATTGTTTTGCTATGTTTTAATGTATACAGCAGGCATGCTTAGAGCCCCCATCTCATTCTCGAGAGCTGTGCCCTGGCCTTTTCTCCCCCTTCACCAGTGCTTAGAGTCTTTCCACTAATGTTTGCAAGTATTGTATTTCCTATCATCCAACTCAGATACCTCATTTGACTCATGAGTTCCTGGGTAATGTATGTGATGACTTCTGAACCTGTCCGAGTCGTCTTCGGGGCCTGGGTTCTAGCTTTATTGCACTATGTTCAGAGAACACACCCTGTGTGACTTCAGCCCTCTGACATGTAGTACAATTGGCTTAATGGCCTGGCATCTGATCCACTTTTTCTCAATATCTCATCCACGTTCTGTGGTTAAGGGATGCGGTGTTCTGCACGTGACCCCTGGGCCATGGTGTCCAGAGTTTCTGGATCCTTCTCTCTGTGTTTGCCTCTCTAGTCCTCACAGTTACGGAGACACATGTGTTAAAAGTCACTCACTGTGATCATCTGTTTTTATCAATGTTTGCTTTGCAGATTTGGGCACATGCAAATTATTAGCCATATGCAAATCCTGCGTAGGTGTTTGTCACCACAGGTCACCTCTATGTCTGTTAATGCTTTTTGTTTTACATTTTATTTTATCTCATATCAATATAGCAACATCATCTTTCCTGGGCGAAGTCTCTCAAAGTATCATTTTCCGACTTTCAACATTAAATCTCTTGGAACGCCTACCTGTTATCTGTCAGATATATATTTTTTCATTCGGACTGAAATCTTCCAGGTTTAACCAGGCATTTCATCCCTCTATAATTAGTGGATGGCTGATGTGTTTTGATAAATATTTATTATTTAATTTTATGTCTTCTACTTGTCCCCATTTGTATATTTCTTCTTTCTCCTTTTTAAAAAATTGATTACTTTTATCCTATTTTTTTCTCCTCTTGTTGGGAATTATGCATTCTCTGTTCTTTTCCTGATAGTCTAGAAATTGCACGAGGCAGGGTTCGTCCACTCAAATTCAAAGTTAACCAAAACATTCATTATCCAAGATTTTATATGGCTTCAGAACAGTGGGTTTGTTACCCTCCGTCCTAATGGGAATCATTACTTTCTGACCACGCCACTTCTCCTCATGTCCTTAGCCCCCCAAGAAATCGTCATTCTTGTTTTATACATACAGTGCACATCTAGACTAACCTCTACCTTCTAACCTATAACTTCTAGCACTTTCTGCTCTTTATTCCTTCCCTAATCTCAGACATGCCATCTGGAATACCTTCCCTTCTGCTTAAAGTATACCTGCTGGAGTTTCCCTTCATTAGAGCGTCTTGGAGTCAGAATCTTTCAGCATTTGTTTTTCTAAAAATATATTTATTTTGTCTTTATAATGTTAAGACGTTTTGTTGGATCCGAGTTGCGGGCTGGCAGTGTTTGTTCCCCCAAAACCACTGAACACACTCGGTGCTCTTCCTCCCCTTCCTGCTGCTGATGTCACAGAAGTACTTCTGTCCTTCCTCCGGATGTATAACTTGAACCTGAAGCCCAGGGTTCTGCGATTTTTCTACCGCCCTTGTCCCGAGGGGACCGGTGCTGCATGGTCCCAGCGTTACGGGAGGCAAACGATTTCAAACCCTGACCTTGGAGACCCTTGCTCCCATCTCACACCCCTGTGCTTAGGTGAAGGCCGGGCCTCAGAGCCCCTGTCTCTGTCAACACCCGCAGGGCACAGGCCGCCCCTCAGTGCGCCTGCTTTGCAGCCCTAGCTCTTGCTCTGGAATCTTCAGAGCTTTCTTCTTCCTCAGGAGCTTGGCTTTCTATTTAAGTTCTGTTTTATTTTCACTTAGCACATCTAGGTATTTGTCATAGGAGTGTTCTTTATCGATTTTGCCAAACACGTTGCTGGAACCAGAAGTCTCCGCAGCACAACTTCTGTCCCGCCAGTATCTAAATTTCTCCGGAGCATCACAGAAAATGAGAAGCTTCCCAATTAATTCAGTGATGCTTATCGAAGCTTGATGCATTAAAAAAATTATACTCGCAAAACGGAGCTAATTTTCCCTATAAATAGAGATTTTTTTCAAAAACCATTAGTACTTAGGGGCGCTTGGGTGGCTCAGTCGGTTGAGCATCTGACCGCAGCTCAGGTCATAATCTCGCAGTTCGTGAGTTCAAGCCCTGCATCCGGCTCTGTGCTGACAGATTAGAGCCTGGAGCTGCTTCAGATCCTGTGTCTCCCCCTCTCGCCGCCCCTCCCGCACTAGCACGCTGTCTCTCTTTCTCTCTCTCAAAAATAAATAAACATTAAAACTAAAATTTAAAAAATAATAATATTTAATCCAAAGCATATTCCATAATAATACATCATTATCAGGTAAAATGTATTCTAAGAATACAAGAATTGTTTAATATTAAGGACCATATCAATACTATTCAACATGTTTCAAAGAGGGATGATTTGAAAATATCTCTAAGACAATATTAATTTTAACAATCAAGATAGCAGGGCATCTGGGTGGCTCAGTCAGTTAAGCGTCCGACTCTTGACTTTGGCTCTGGTCATGACCTCACGGTTTCTTGGGTTCGAGCCCCACATCAGGCTCTGCACTGACTCTGCAGAGCCTGTCTGGGATGCTCTCTCTCCATCTCACTCGGCCCCTTCCCAGCTCAACTCTCTGTCTCTCTCAAAATAAATAAACTTCAAAAAATTGTAAAAAATTAAAATTAAAATCAGGATAGTATCAGACTATGGAAAATAATTCCATTTTTAGGCAAAAGAATATGTATCTCTTCACAGCCCCCTACAAGGCCAAAAAAACCATATACAAATGCTTATAAGCCTCCTCTCAGTAGCAAGATTGTAAGTGACTTTTTCTCGGTTACACCTTCCAGAACTTTCCACATTCTCTGCAGTAAGGTCAGTATCACCCATCAGAAAATACCTGGAGGTACAAATCCAGTGTCCCTTGTCAGCCACGCGGATCTGAGCCCTCACTCTAGCAGCAGTCCCCTCAGGATGGTCCTTCTCTTCGAAAAGATTTCCTCTAACAATTTTCAAAAAAAGACTTTCAAAAACAGTACCGTCACACCCAGACTTCCTCTTCTTTCGCCGAGCCGTTTTGTTGCTCAAATTCCTTGCTCACAGCATCTACCAAATTAAATGCTTGCATTTAAATTCTAGTTTCATTCTGGGGGCGCCTGGCTGGCTCAGTCAGAAGAGTATGAGAATCTTGATCTCAGGGTTGTAAGTTCAAGCCCCACATGGAGAGTAGAAATTATTTAAATGAATAAAAGTTTAAAATAAATGAATAAACAAATACACACTAATTTCACTCTGTTCCCTGCAGTTGGACTCTCGCATCAAATACAACCCAGAGTTCTGTATTTCTCCCCCATCTCATAGCCTCGAGGCCCCCGCACACAACTTGGTATTGAATTCCGGGAGAATTTGTCATTTGTCCTGGTGATACTTGCACATTAATCCAAAAGCAGCTTATGCACACCAAATGCACAAATGTTTTCATTGTTTTCGTGCATTTATGTTTTTCATTTATTTTATATCTCCATTACCAGCACATTCCATAACTCAACACACAAGATCGATAAGGCAGGCGGTGACCCTGGCTCGCTGGCTACTAGTGAAGAAGCAGAACTCTGGAGGGGAGACTGTGAGAAACCCCCAGCCTGGTTCTTGACTCTCCACTACAGCAGGACAGCAGCAAAAACAGAATTTACAAGACAAGTACCCCACCGAACTTGGTGTGCCTTCAGTGAAAGTAAAGCAGTGCTAATTTAAACAATCAAAATGCTAAATATTCAGTCTACCTCCCTCCCTTCTGTCTCCCCTCCTCCCCTCCCTCCTTTCTTTCCTTTTTTCTAATAAAGGCCCGATTATCACTGTTTTGCAAACGGAATAACTGAGGAAGAAAGGCCGACTGGCCGATGTGCGGTTTGCAGGATGACGTGTGCAAACACCGCCAAACTGTAGGCTCGACGCCGGCACGTGAACCCAGCACACCCTGGATTCCTCAGACGGCACAGGAGACCAGAAATCAATGCAGTTATTGGGAGGAATAAATCAATCGTGACTTGCAATGGAAGCCCATCTCCCGGAAGCTAACTAGTTAACTAGTTAACTAGTTCATATGCTTCCTGAAGAAAACAGAAGCACAGAGGCAGAGGAGAAAGACCACAGGGGAAACATGAGCGAGTAGCCTGGATCAGGATCTGTCTGTGGGTCTGGTCCTCGTCTGGCACCTGATAAGGTCAGTTAACAATCCTCCCTCCTGAACAGTACTGCGTTGGGGTTAGGACACATGCCTGGGTCTGTTCTTCAGTCATTCGCTAGACACACCCCTGGGACAGTCATCCAACTCTCTGCCTCGTAATTTATCCATCTGTGACATGGGGACACAGTATCACACTGATGACCTCACGGAGCCGGTTGTGAGGACGGCCTATACCAAGGAGCCGTTTAAATGAGCAGATTTCATGGACTAGAGAGAGGGCTGAGAGGAGAGGAGAGACGCTACATGTAATTCCCTCTGCCTCCCTCCCGCCGGGACGAGCAGATGACAGGCAGGAGCCGCGCCCCTGCAGCGCAGGCCGCAGCTGCAGAGGAGCCGGTGTGAGCGCCACCCTTCCCAGGACGGCCACCAACGCTGAGGCAGCGGCAGCCCGAGAATCTCGGGTCCCGGAAAGAAGCTCCGTGGCCTTGGACCCATCGTCTCTGCGGGAGCCCAAGCAGGGAGCTGTGGTCCCACATGCTCAGCGTCTGGCGGGTCACTGGGGCTCCTGAGGGCACCCCACGTGGTCACAGAAGCCCCTGGGCAGGAGAGAGGTGGGTGAGGTCATGGGGGAACGGTGTCTCTGCGACATTCACAGCCACCCATAGCCTCAGAATGTGACCTTATTTGGAATAGCACCGTTATGTTTGGAATGAGGTCGAAGAAGACGGACATAGTGGGAAGGGCGGGCCCCAGGCCCAATGCCTTGTAGGAAGGGGTCGCAGACACTCAGAGGGGAGACGGCATGGGGACGGGACAGACCCCACGGGGGTCTCCAGAGCCCAGACTCCCAGCTGCCCTGACTCCAGAGGCTAGGAGGGGGCCCACTGCCCCCCCGGAGTGAGCTGTTGCTGCGGGTCTAGGAAGATCACAGACATGAGTGGGCCCCAAATGGGGGCTGTGGGCCAGCAGGCTGGCGGCCAACGGACTCCCGAAGTGGCCTGAGGATCATGCGGAGCATGTCACCGTGGCCAGTGAGAAATCTGCGGGGGTCCCGGCAGCAACACCCCCAGGCCCAGCCTCCTCCTCAGCCAGTGTGGTCACTTCCTGTTGTCCAGAACCAGAGGCCCATTTCCACCGACTGCTCGTGCCGTGGGATCTGTCTACGCCACCTTTCCCCTCTCTTCGCGATTCCAAACTGACGGCTTCCCAAACCAGTTACAGCTCATTGCCCTCTCCCTGCCCTTACAGACCACTCTGATTCTACACAGGAAAACCCGAATCCCAGACAGGCCCAGCCAGCAGGAGGGAGGCGGGGGCCAGACTACAGTCCCGGAGCCCCGGCCTTCACCCACTTCTGCTTCTGTAAGGTTGCACTGCCTCTCTCCCCTCCGCAGTTCTGCCTTTTTGGTGGTGAAAACGTCTTTTTTTTTTTTTTAGCTTATTTACTTATTTCCAGAACAAGCATGAGCACGCAAGCAGGGGAAGGGCAGAGAGAGAGGAGGAGAGAATCCCAAGCTGGCTCCACACTGTACGCACAGAGCCTGAGGCAAGGCTGAATCTCATGACCTTGACCTCATGACCTGAGCTGAAATCAAGAGTCAGACACTCAAGGCACCTGGAGGGCTCAGTCGGTTGAACATCCGACTTCGGCTCAGGTCATGATCTCACAGTCCGTGGGTTCAAGCCCCACGTCAGGCTCTGTGCTGACGGCTCAGGGCCTGGAACCTGCTTCCGATTCTGTGTCCTCCTCTCTCCCTGCCCCTCTCCCACTATGATCCCCCTCCTCTGGAGGGGGTGCTCTATGGCCCCTGTGTCTCTCTCTCTCAAAAATAAATAAACATTTTTTAAAAAGTCGGATGCTTAAGAAGCTGAACCAGCCAGGCGCCCGGTCAACGTCTCTTCTTTAGCATGTTGTTTTCCGAGGAGCAAAGCCCTCACCGACCTCCTGCCTCTTCCTGGGTCAGAGGAGGGGAATTAGACCTCTGCTGCCGGCCGCGTGGCTTTACAACGCGAAATTATGTTTGATTGTTAGGGGTTCATTACTAACAGCCCAGCTGACGCTCTTGTGTACATTCAATGTATCGCTGGACTGGTACCGTATTACTGATTTAGACATTGACCCTCATATCTACCAGGGCTCCCTCACCCTAACGGCTTGTTTAGATTGAGAAATCGATTATTTTGATCGTTGGAATTGTACTAATAAACTTTTCACATCGCGTGAAAATAGGCTCGCCATGGTCTCGTTATGAAGCCCGTGCCCGGTGGACCCAACGGAGGGCTGTGTGCAACATGCGCTCACGCACTGCCGTGGAGAAGCTGGGCGCTCGGCTTCTGATTCTTAACAATCTCCTAGTCTGCTATTTGCACAGTGTATATTGTTCTTGGCAGTTGGACAGAAAGCCATGATTTACAGAGGGAAGATTTAGAGTTTCTAACCTTTTCAGTTCTGGAAAGCGTGGGTGCTGGCGCTCTCCAGATTCAGACCACGCTTCCCGCCGAAGCCAGGTCTGCAGAGCTTACTTGGATGTGAGCCCGTCAAACCAGCCACCGGGGGAAGCCACCCGGATTGCCAATTGTCATTCCTTCTCTTCCTCCACCAAGTGTGTCTCCTGACCCTTTACTTTGGTTATTATTCATTGGTCTCAACCCTTTGAGTCCCAGACGGCGTGAGGTGCCGCGGGTGAGTTGTTCTCCCTGAAATCAAATGCATATTGTCATGTTGAGCTAGGCGTTGGTTGACATTGTTTCTGTGAAAAAGGCCTCCGGATCACACTTACATTTATTTTCCTGTTCATTTATTGGTATTTTTGGAGAGAGTCTGTCTTGCCTTTAACTTTGATAATATTTAAATGTTGTCTTTGTTCACATAAGCTATTCTTGAATCACTCTGTTCAAAACAACAACAAAATACTTCGCAGAGATTATTGGAGTGTATGCCAGGCCCGGGGCTCACCACGGAATGCTGAGGCGCGAAGATTTACAAATGTAACCCCTGCCTTAGAGGATGTCACAGTCTAGTGAGAAACCAAGCATGTAAGACAATAATTCAAGTTCAGTAGGTGTCAGCAAGCAGGTTCTGCTGCAGGTGACACAGCTTACTAGAGCAGACGTTCTCTGGCTCTCCAGAGCGGAGGACGTGGTTTCACCACCAAATATTCAACCTACGGAGGGATTCAACCTGCTTCCAGCTCACCACCCCATTAAGTCTAGGGTGCATCCCTTAAGATTAGGGAATGTTCTACGGAAATTTACCCTCATGTTCTAAAAGAGCTGCTAGCGTTCCAGCAATCCTAAGTACGTTCCAGTGAGCAGAATGGATGAAGGACTATGAGGAAATCACAAAAGGTATACACAAGTTATCTATGAAGTAAGGTTCCTAGAAGCTGCCGATCAATACATCTGCTCACATTTCATTGGCCAGAACTTAGTCGTATAACCACATTTGAGAGATATAATCTTACTCATGAGCAGCCACTGGCCCAGAAATATGATGAGGATTCTATTTCCATTACACACACACACACACACACACAGATGCCCGCACACACAGATGCACAATGAGGGACGACCATTTGGTTGATCTGTATGACACTGCTGGTATCTGACAGTTTTTGATCTACACACAAGTCAGTTACACAGCTATTTTATGAATGGTCTTTGCTGGTGGTGTGACTCGGGACTGTGCATACAGAGGTGAGTAGTGAGGACACAGTAAACCTCAGAGGGACCTGAAGGAGGCTCCCAAGGGGGCGTGACCTTCCAGTTCCTTCGAAAGGGTGAGTTCTGTTCACTAGAAGGGGGACAGCAGTGCACAGTCCAGCCGTGGGGCCAGACCCTTAACCGACTGAGCCCCCCCAGGTGCCCTTTAACTTGTATTTTTAAACTTGCATTTAGACCATGGCCGTAGCTACACGGGACATCTGAGGTGCAGTTCGGTGCCACCCGCCTGCTCACCAGAGCTCTCGCCAAGTCAATCTTGCCGTGATCTGCATCCCTCAGAGGCGTGGCCAAGGACGCATCCGCCGAGCTGCAGTCCGATTTCATTTGCAGGCGCAGAGTCTCGATGCCGTTGGTCGAGGCAATTAAGTCTGGCATAAGCCATATTTAGCGTTTCATCATATTGAACAGCTAAATGCCACTTACCTCACTGTAGCTGCGTGAGAACACAAGCAAAGAGAGATGAGGCCTTCAGAGTAAATAGGGGAAAAGCGCTGGACCAGTAAAGGCTGTTACTTTAAATGCTCTTGGTCTCCTTGGTCAGAGATTAACTTGAGTCTGTCACCTGCTCTGCAGAAAACTCCGTGAGTGCTTTTAAAGGGAAGGCCCTCTCCTCCTTATTAATATTTAATAGCGTTGGAAAATGGTGGGTTATTTTGCTCTCCTCGAAGGAATTATATATTTAGAGTGTTGTAAATATCTGCGGTTTGAAGCAGTTCTCTGCCTTGTAAACAAATGCACCGGCCGCAGTGACAGTCCCCAGAGCTGCTGCTGCGCAAGGCTGCTGTCTCTGCACCCGTGGATGGCGGCTGCTTTTCCTCGGGGACGCGCCCCTCCGTCACTGCTCTCTGCCGCCTCCTTACCCGGAGGAGAGCCTGTGCCTGGGTCGAGAACACACTGACACCACTGCCTTCCTGTCCCCTCAGGTCCGCTTCGCCCACTGCCCAGTCTAAATGGGAAGAAGGAAGCGATGTGGACCCAACTTTGCCCCCCTCCCAGGTCATCTGTGGAACCCCTAACCCTCCGTGTGACTGTATTTGGAGACAGGCAGTTGTAGGAGGCAGTCACAGATAAAAGAGGCCAGATGCATGAGGATCTAATCCAGGAGAACTGGATTCTACAAGAAGAGACGGAGACACCAGGAGGTTGCGTGCACAGGGAGAAAGCCATGGGGCCTGAGCAGGGAGTCAGCCAGCTGGGAGGAGGGCCCTCTCTACACAGCGCCCCCGAGGCACCTGATCCCACTTCCAGCCTCTAGGACTCTGAGAACTCGAATTTCTCTTGGTCGAGACCCCGAGGCTCCGGAGTTGTGTCATGGCACCGAGCTGACTAAGACACATGCTTGCTCCCACTCACCCCCGGGCCAGCCCTGGGAGTTTCTGCTCTTCTCTCTTCCTTTTTAAATTCTTTGAATGTCTACTGCATTTTTTTTTTTTTTTTTGAGAAAGAGAGAGAGAGAGAGCATGAGCAGGGGAGGGGCAGAGAAAGAGAGGAGACACAGAATCCGAAACAAGCTCCAGGCTCCGAGCTGTCAGCACAGAGCCTAACACAGGGCTCGAACCCACAAACCGTGAGATCCTGACCTGAGCTGAAGTCAGAGGCGTAACCAACTGAGCCACCCAGGCATCCTCTGCTCTTCTCTCTTTCAGTTATCACAGTGGCTGTTAAACGCCCTTCTGGGGGCGCCTGGGTGGCTCAGTTGGTTAAGCCTCCAACTTCGGCTCAAGTCATGATCACACATTTGTGGGTTTGAGCCCCCCGTCAGGTTCTGTGCTGACAGCTAGCTCAGAGATTGGAGCCTCCTTTGGATTTTGGGTCTTCCTGTCTCTCTGTCCCTTCTCCTCTCACGCTCTGTCTCTCTCTGTCTCAAAAATAAATAAAACATTAAAAAAAAAATAAAAATAAATAAACGCCCTTCCCAGCCACTGAGAACCGGAGGTCACAGCAAGCACGCACTGTGCCTGACCACCAGGTGCAGATACCGTTCTGGATCCTCGTGAAATATACACCCCAAACGTTTACTAGTTTAACAGTTTTTCTGTGTTCGGTTCAGCAGCTCTAAGTGCGGTCATTGGCCACCCATCACACCATCCGGCTCCAGATTGTTTCCGGAGGGGCCAGAACTCTGGCCCCTTTTAACACTAACTCGCCCTCCGTCTCTCCTCCAGCCCCTGGTGCCCTCTGTTCTACTCGCTGTCTCTACGAGTTCCATGGCTCCAGGGACCTCATATAAATGGAATCACATGATATTTGTCTTGTTGCGTCTGGCTTATTTCATTTAGCAGAATGTCTTCAAGTTTCATCCCATTGTAACATGTATCAGAATGTCCTTTTTAAACCTGAATAATAACCCATATTTTGTTCACCCATTCAGCAAACCACTTGTATTTGTTAACCCTCTTCCATATTCTGAGCTCTGCTTTGCTAGTCTATTTTCCCCATTTTCCTTAAAATCTTATACCAGATTTTACCTCTCTACCGCAGAGGTCCCCAACCTTGGGGCAATTTTGCACACTCCTTTTCCCCACGGGAGACCTTAGGGAATGTGTGGTGGTTTCCTGTCAAAATGGAGGGCGATACCATTGCCTCCGGTGGGTAGAGACCGGATGCTACACGGGACAGCCCACGACAGAGAATGATCCAGCCCAGACTGTCATGACGCAGGGTTGAGAAATCCTATCCGGAAGATCCCTATTTTGAATGGGATTACCTAGCGCCTCACCCTATGTGTTTCTTTGCTTCAGGATTCCACGGACCAGTCCCGCCAAGAAAGAGCGCACCCCCCTCCCTCACCCCCAAACCAGCCTCCCCTGCACGTGCTCCTGCCCCCTGCCTTCCACACCACAGCCCCTCTGTGCCCCTGTGCCTTCTCAACAGCCTGCCACTCTCCAAACCCCTGTGGACCACCCTGAACTTCAAAATTGGTCCAGATTAGACCCAATGGTCAGCGACTTCAACGTGTACTGACACAGACTCCCTTCACCATGTGACCTCAGCCGTGTCCACCGGGCAGAATCTACCTTCGGGCCGTCTTCATTGGTTTCCTTCTTGCCCCGCAGCTGGGCTCCACAGCCTTGCTCCCACAAAGCGGCCTGAGCTCATGGCGGACGGACATACTCTCTACTCTTAAATGGTCCTTCTTGCTGCTCCCCTGTGATTTCCTCAGGGTTTCCTTCCTACCTTGTTTTCCCCCCAACTCAGAATCTGTAATGACCTTCCCCACCATTTTCCTTCTCCTCCAGTACTCAGTCCTCCGTATCCCTCCAGCATGAATGATTTCACCTCTATTTACAAAACAGGTGGAGAGGCATGATGGCCTCACTCTATCTTCTTCCTCCCCCTTTCCAGCAAGTGCTTCCTTCATCCGTGTCTTTCCAGCCTTCATGAGCACAGAGCCTCGTTTCTCTGTCCTCACACGCGGAGCGGAGCGCTCATGCTTTTTATCCCCAAATCTCTCAATGATTACTACTTATTCGTACCCAAACCTGGCTGCAGACTTGCAGGATTTCTCATAATTGTTGACTTCTTGGCGAGCATAGTCTCACTTCTGTCCCCACCCCTGGAGAGGGACGGCACCAGTGAGCCTAAGTGAGTTGCTCACGCCCGTGTTCCGTGTTTTCTACATTCACAGTGACCTCTCAAGACCTTTAGACATGACAGCAATATTTCCACTTAAATTTGGGGCCATTTATTGGACTTCCGTGACTTGAAAGTAACTCGGTTCAATTCCGTCCCTCTTTGGCTTTTATTTCTCTATCTCTTTATTGGCTTTTCTTTCTCTCCCTCCCTCCCTCTACTGCTACTTAAAAATTAACAGTTCTCTAAACTCATTCTTTTATCTCTTACTGATTTGTTCACTGACAAAGCCACCCACTAGCAACCTCTTTCACTGTAAAGCATTGAGGAAAAGTCCCATTTTTTATTATATTGTGGAATTAAGCTCAATGTACCAACGTTCAATGTCCCTTCTGCTTCGCTGTCTCTGTTGGCGGTGCCCTCATTCCCTCCCTCTGTCCTCCACACAAGAAGCTCTCCGGTCCCTTTGACGCCCCCCTTCCTGTTCTTTGGAACCAGGAAGTCCTCAGACCCCTCCCCATTCTTTTTTTCTTCCTTTTTCTCTTTCGTTTCTCTCACTTCCTTTTCTGTCCCCTTATGACCTCTAGCACCCAGGCCTTTCTCCCTCCTGGTACATTTAACTCGTCTTAACTAGTTTCCTTGCTACCATTTTTTACTTTCTAATATATTTTACCCAATAGCAAGTTTAATCCTCACAATGCCTTGCTTTACACCTCTATTCCCGGGCCTGGCCTGGCTCCCTATGGGTCCCTGGGCAGGCAAGAGCTCAGCCACAGCTCCAGGTGGAGACAGAGGATCCCTTAGGTCTAAGCATCCAGCTAGGGAAGCATAATCTAGACAAGACTTGACTCTTCTAATGATAGGTGTGTAGAAACATGAACCTGGAGAGGTGAGTGTCAACCAAGAGATTGTCTGAAGACGGTCAAGGATGTGTGGAGTGTGTACGCCCTCCGCACAAAAACCCAGAACCGCCATGACAGGCGGCGGCCTGGTGGGAGCAGGGGCGGACTGCGTCTGTATCCCTGGAAACCGGTGGGTTCAAGCAGGTGGGCAGCAAGCTTTGGGGAGATGCCACAGCAGACGCTGAAAGTCGATTCATGGACAGATTGGGGCTTCTTGGCAGAAAGCCCAAACCCTGGAGAGGCTGGGCCCTGCTGGGGTAGCCTGGAAACGCCAAGTGTGACACGCCTCAGGAACACGTTTGCCGACCTCCTCGCCGGAACTAGAGCAAGACTGGACGGCGAGCAAATGAACTACTGAATTAGGACTTCCTCCGCCCCTGCCGCCATCACTGGACGGGTGCCATCTTTTGGAGAGAAGAAGGAAACCAAAACCCACCAAAAGTCTTCAGCCTCTTTTCCACTTCTACAGGATAGTATCAAATCCCTTAGCGTTTCAAAAAGAACCCCCTCCCTTACAGAACGTAGACTCATTCATCTTTTTAATCTAGGATCCCAACCTCTAACTTCATAGAAGCTCTCGTTGAGTCATTCCTCTAACTTTTCCACAATCCTTCCTCTCTCTGACCCATCCCAACACCTTCTGCCATTAAAGTCAATTCCCAGAACTCTTCCCCAGCGAGGCTTCCTTGGGCAAACATTCCCCTTCCTGGCTCCCTTACCTGGACGCTCTTCCGCTCTTCGACGCCACTGTCTGATTTATTTCTCAATTAAACATGCATGGCTTCTATGAAGGGAATCATTTGCCTGTTGTTTGGAGCTTACCTTTCACTTCTCGTGTGATTACGTCTGCCCTTCCCCGTTAGAAAGGAAGGTCTTTGAGACCAGGAAACCGACCTGCCATTTGCCTTTGTTTCTCCCAGGGCTCTCAAAATAGGCTGTTTACCTAGCAAGTGATTGCTAAATATTTGATTTAATTGTCACTGTTTTCTCTAAAGCCCAAGAGTGGAGCACGTTTCCTGTCTTCAGGTTTTAGCCGTGTATTTTGTGAGTTACGCTCATTTCATTACCTTCCCATAAAAGCATTTGCCATAGTAACAGAATTTCCTGGTGATGCTCAATCTTTAGGAATAAGCGCGGATGCATATTTCTTGGCGGAAGCTGGAATACATACACTGACAATTAAAAAGCCAATATGTTGGGGAAATACACCAAATGATTATTTTTCTTTTGTTTTTCCTCTGAGTCCTTATTTAAAGACCATTTCCAAAAGATAAATATGGTCACTCATTTAACTGTGTATTTCAAATTGCTTGAGGTTTTGTGCTTTGCTTTTTGTGTGCCATTACATATGTATACACACAAATCCAAGAGCTCTGAACAATCGAATTGAGTAGGTCTGGCAAGAATATCCTAAGATGCACATAAATTTATTTTCCTTCCTTCAAGATGGGATGGGGCTCAGGACAAGAGGGAATCGTGGGCAGAAGACAGATTAAGACAACATTTAAAACAAATAAAACCCTATGTGAAAGTTGGGGTACCTTGTCATGCTTCTGCGCCCCAAACTCTCCAGGGACTTGGTAATTGGAAGAGCAAACTTGTGTAGGTGAGCCGGGGGGGCAGTCACGGCGCTCGGGGAAAGAGTTAGGAAGGTGCCCGGTCTCCGTGCGCAGGCAGCCCCTGATTGCAGAAGGACCCCCTGCTGTGCCGGGGTTCACTTTCCCCCCCACCACGTGAACCCCTGTGGATCCCCCTGCCCGACCCGCTGTCCACCGCGTGGCTTCCAAGGCCCCTCAGGGAGGGCACCCCGTCCCGCGGGCTGGCTCCCAAGGTCAGACAAGCCAAGTAGCTCTGGCTGTCCCTCGAGAAAGCCTGACTTCCAGAGGCACGGTTTCCGGGGGGGACTCCATTAATTATAAGAGGCAGCCCGTGTTCCTTTTGGCTTTTCCAAACCCGCTGAGCTCCTTGCTGGTGGAGAAAAACAAAAACATATTGGCAGACTGGTTTCTTTTCACATACTGATTTCCATCATCAACAAAAAGGCCCGAGCTGCTCGGAAGCAGAGACGACGCAGGGCCCAGCTGGCCGCGTCCCCGCCTCCTGTGTCCAGGGCACATGTCGCGCTCAGAAAGGACGCGGTGTGACCAAGCCAGGAGGGACGGCTGAGACTCCACATTTCTCTCCCACGTCGTCGCTTCTCAGGTTGACACTGAAATTCACGTTCCCGTTGGAAAATTCACGTTTTTCACATTGCTCGGCCTTTTTCTCACCTCTTCACTCCGTTGAATTGATTAAGGCTTCTTTCTCCTCCAACTGCTCATTTTGGTCAGTTTTGGGGTCTTTGCAAACTCTATGTTGCACACCGGGGACATCGTTTGTCAGCAGGAGCTAGTCTGTGGTAGAAACCCCACAGCGAGGCCAGGCCGAAACAGGAATCTGGCTGCTCTGTGCCCACGACTCCCCCTTCCCGGGTGTCTTTGCGTCAGGCGCCCTCCCAGCGGGTCGTACAATCAGAGCAACAAATTCAAATCGTGTCACAGGTTCCCGCAAGCTCCCAAACAGCATTTTATCTGTTTGCTCGTTGGGACCCGGTGGTTTTGATTACACCAGGCTAAGCACTGCCGAACACCCTGTTTACACGTCAGCTTATCCAACTCAAGTTGCTGTAAATGAGTCTGATCAGCCCTTCTGGGTCAGAAAATGAGAAGACCCTTAATTTTCTGACACTTCCAGGCTTCTGCTCTGCATGGAGAACGGTTGCCTCCGGAGGACAGGGGCCCTGTGAGAACCTCCATGTCACACCGACGTGGGAATTGGGACCCGGCACCTTGCAGAGTGCCTCTGCCCTCAAATGTTCCCATCTTTGTGAAGAGAAAGATTTCACAAAGATATTAAAACTAATTAAAAGGTAAAAGGTAACATGTTTTGCTTGACTTCCTTTTATGTCATCAATAAACTTGTGGAGAAAATCAGTGTATCGGGAACCATATTTTTTCTTTATTGTCTCCACATGGAAGAATATCACTTCTGATGAGAGAGGTGGAACATGTGGGTAGGCATCAGGAAGGTTCTGGAAGAGTCCTCCCGGTGATTGTGTCCTGCGCTGAAATCCAGGAATTTTGAAACAGAAGGTAACGGTTTATTTACAGCCTCTGAAGGTCTGGAGCACAGGAGGTTCCCCGTCAGGGCTCGTCCGGGATGGGGTTCACGTCCTACGGAGGCAGGTGTTGGGGTGCAGCAAGTGGACCCTTCAAGTCCCCCCAAAACAACCCCACGTTCTTTGAGATACTCTAAGAACTATAAGACACTAGAAGAAAATAAAATTAAATCAACTGTGTTATGTGAAAACGTCAGGAAAGAAAGGAGCAAGCCCCATATGGCAAGCTCCCCAGGTTAGGAGGCTGGTGGGACACAGGCCCCCACCCATTGGAGACGGGGCGGGATCCAGGGGCCATGGAGGTTATAATGAGCAAGAGTAGGTGGGCAGAGCCTGGGGTCCGGCCCCGGCAGTGATGGAGGGAGGCACGGGTGTTCTCAGGATCTGCTGGACCTGGGCCGAGGTCAGCACTACCTTCTGTGGGATCTGGGCTGAGGTCAGCACTACCTTCTGTGGGACCCAGGGCCAAGGTCAGCACTACCTTCTGTGGGACCCGGGGCCGAGGTCAGCACTACCTTCTGTGGGACCCGGGGCCGAGGTCAGCACTACCTTCTGTGGGACCCGGGGCCGAGGTCAGCACTACCTTCTGTGGGACCCGGGGCCGAGGTCAGCACTACCTTCTGTGGGAC
>PISW01015457.1:0-16782 GCA_004023785.1 Mungos mungo
TGTATTGGTAAAAAATAGGTCAAACTATACAAATGATTATATTGATATGGGTGAAAATAAAAAGGCATCCTCGGGATTTAAAATGACATAAGCAGCCATGTTGAAGAATAATTAGCTAACATTTCTTAAAATGAGATAAGCCCATCATCCTTGAGCCCACAATCCCATTCCATAAAGTGGTCATTGCAGGAGTGACACTCATGGCGTCATGCATACTACCGCAGGGAGTGACATGTTTTATGTTTTCTATAAATTAGTACTTTATATGTAGTTATTTGTTTTACAGCAGAGAGCTGTAATTTCAGATTAGTTTAGTTTCCATCTCCAGAGGAAAGGACAAGCAAAGGATGATATGTGCATACAGCAAAATTCATTTCCAAGGGTAGAAGTCATGCCCCTTAAAATATATGACTACAGGGAAGAATGTCAGGAAGGGAAGGGTGATCAGAGATAAAAATAAAATATAAAGCAATGAAATAATCACAAGCAGTGCCTTGACCAGGCTAATGACTAAGGAGAATTATGAACTGAACAGGCAATACTTTGGAAGAAAAAAAAAGGATAATTTCACCCAAAAGTAAAATGCCTCAGATTATGTCTAGATCCAATTCAAAACAATACATTGTTCTGAAAGTCCTTTAATGTATTAGTTTCCTTTTGCTGCTATAGTAAATTACCGTAAATCTAGCGGCTTAAAATATAGATGTATTTTCTTAGTGTTCTGGAGATCAGACAGAGTGTGAGTGGGGAAGGAGCAGAGAGAGGAGGAGACACAGAGTCTGAAACAGGCTGTCAGCATAGAACCTGACACAGGGCTCGAACCCACGAACTAAGAGATCATGACCTGAAACGAAGTCAGACACTTAACTGACTGAGCCACTCAGGTGTCCCTGAATTAATTCAGTTAAAATATTATCATGATTGTTCCTAGGCTAATGCTGAAATATGTAAAAAAAATTTAAACTATTAATTTGGGCAACAGATTGTATAATTTTATAAATTTTAATTCATCATAGTTGGCTTATTTAATGTGCTATTTATTAATAATTTTGTGCCATTCAAATGACAGGAAGTAAAAAAATTATTTTTCTGAAAACGAATCACTAACTAAAATAAGGCTCAAGTCTTACCATTTTTTTCCAAAAATTTTTTTTCAAATACTTTTTATTAAATTCAGTTAAATAAAGGGTAGTCAGTGTTGGGTATTCAGAGAGGGCAGTCTTCTCTCTAAAGAAATTTAACAACAGCACAGTTTTATCTTTAGATTGTCCCACTCCCATTCCTCTTTCCTGTTCCGATAGTATCTTCTACGTCTCTGTGCTTTTAGGCAGACACAGATTTGCCTACTTCTTGAGATTAATATTCTGCCCGGAAAGGTAAGACAAGTTGTCTCCTTCTATTCTGATGATGCTTTTCTAGGACTTTAATCATATCTCTTGAATATCTTCTCTTTCATACAAACCTCAGCCAGTTTAACCGAGCCTGAGAGAAGGCCTTGCCTGTAATTGCTAAGTTAGGAATGGATATCTGACTCTTTTGGGTTTCCATTTGGCCCAATTTTTAAATTATTATTATTTATTTAATTAATAGTTAATTGCCAAGTTGGTTACCACATAACACCCCGTGCTCTTCCCCACAAGTGCCAATTTGGTCGGCCCCAGCTGAAAGGTGAAGGAATCCTAATGGCCTTTTACATGTGGCAGGAGAGCGGGGAGACAGGGAGGGGATTGTTGGGAGCAGTGATGGGCCTTGATTCAATCTCAGGGATTTCCTCTAGGATTCTCTCCAGACTAAAAGGAAGAGCTAAATTCTGCTTTTACTGCTGGTTCCAGCTATTCTTTGTTTTCACCCTGAGTTTTATACTGTTGCTTATCAGTTTATACAGTTTTCAAAAGAGGAATGTGCCGAATTTGACTATTGTGACAATGGACAATTAAAGCAAAATTTTCCCAAAGGATTTCAGTATCTCTCCCATGGCCCCAGTTGATAACCGTAATACAGTGGGTTTACCATAAGCAACACTTTATATTTACTGAACATAATCTACCCACATACTTTAAAAGATGAAGCAAATTACATTTGTAATGCCTGAAACTTTTCTATTGCATAAAATGTCCTGCAGAAAATGAATGCAGCTAATTACGGTGGATGTAACTGGCTACTGTCAAGGGCAACTCATCGCTTCACTGTTCTGTGGGAGCAGAAAGACAAAACACATACAAATTAGAGGGCAGTCATTGTAATTATTTGAGGTCATTGTAAGAGAACTCTTGTCTATATTGGACATTTAAGATGACCCTGTATCAACTCAGGGATACTAGAGATAAGTATTTTGATACTTTGAAAAAATACTGCTTTTGCTTTAGTGAACTAATTTGTTTAAAACTTTGAGGCAACCTTAATAACATTCAGCAAATCGGAAGATAGTAGGCAACCCTCAACAGTGGTAAAAACAAATCATTTAAGGGGCGCCTGGGTGGCTCAGTCGGTTAAGTGTCCCCCTTCGGCTCAGGTCCTGATTTCCCAGTTGGTGAGTTCGAGCCCCGCGTGGGGCTCTGTGTTGACAGCTCAGAGCCTGGAAGCTGCTTCGGATTCTGTGTCTCGTCTCCTTCTCTCTCTGGCCCTCCCCTGCTTGCACTCTGTCTCTCTCTCTCTTTTAAAAAATAAATTATATTTAAAAAGTGGCTTACAGTGTCAAGGGAGAGCAGAATTAAATGCGGAGTAAAGTAGGAAAGTAAAACTGGATGATAAGCACTTCTTAATATCACTTATGAAATTACCTTTACTTAATTAATTTTGTCCTTTTAAAAATTGCAGTTACTTCCATTTGTAGAAGCTGGTAACGATTCATGTGTATTATTTAAATTTTCCTAATAATCATCCCCTGAGGCAGCTATTAATATGCCTATTTTACAGGTGAGGTAATTTGGACACACAAAGTTTAAATAACTCACCCACGGTGATAGTAAATAAATATCCAAGCCACCTAGGGCCACTTGTCTAATTCCATAGCCTGTACCGTTGATGGTGCTGTACCTCGCCTTCCAAATATCAAATCCCAGGTGAACTGAAGACAGAATTACTGTCCATAAGATTCACCACACCCGAATATCATGTGAGCACTTCTATTCTGTCACACCCTGGGACAGACTTTCTTGTGACTCTGTGGCCTGAGTAAGAATGGGCAGGGCAAGGGTGCCTAGGTGACTCAGTCGGTTAAGGGTCTGAGTCTTGGTTTCAGCTCAGGTCATGGTCTCATGGTTCTTGAGTTCGAGTCACAAATCGGGCTCCATGCTGAAAGTGTGGAGCCTTCTTGGGATTCTCTTTCTCCCTCTTTCTCTCTGCCCCTCCCCCAATTTCATTGTCTCTGGCTCTCACAGGATACATAAATAAATTAACTTAAAAATAATCCTATGTCTAAGAGGGCAGGGCAAGAAGGAAGAAGGCACCATGGCAGAGAAGCAGATTGAAGGACAGAGAATTAAATGATGATATCTTTCTCCTCTGTATCTGCAACCTTTGAAACCTTCATTTAGCAAGCAGAGGAATCATGGAGGCTGATTCTACCTGACGGTATCACCTTGGGCAGATTGAGAGACAGACTTTGCTATCTAATTCTGTGTGAGAATTATTAATTTTTGACAGATGGGAGTATAGAACACAGATTTGAAACCAGCTTTTTTTTTTTTTTTTTTTAGCTAAGTAAGAACAATTTCTCTTTGTTGCAAAGAGTAGATAAGTCACTTTGTATTAAAGACTCTGCAGAGCATTCCTTAAATAGTTACTGTTAACAACATCCCGGGAAATCTTTGCAAATGCCAGCTCTTAACTAGACTCTAAATGCAAATGTTAGAAACCATTTCAGGAAGCATGTTCACATGTTTTAAATCGCTTCTCTTTTCATGTAAACAGCTGTAAATGTATATACACAATTCATGGTTTTGCATTAAGGAATAATGCCACGAGAAGAAAATGACAGATAAATGAAGAAATCTAGCTTTGGAGAGGGAGCAAGAAGCCAGGCCTGGACATATTTCTGCACATACTGTAGTGCCTTTCTAGACAGAATATTGTGTGTGGCTTAGGTGGTTTGTTTGAGAACTGACTAGAGATGATCTGGTCTTGCACTGGTCCAGTACCGTAACTATTAATACAACCGTGTGTGGCTATTTGGACTTCAGTTAGTTGAAATTAAATATATTAATTTATTTCCTCGCTCATTATAGGAATCAAAGACAAAGAAAACAGATTTTAAAAAACTGTATCCAGGAGAAGAGGGTTGTCGCTTAAAAAAATTGCTTCATTAACGCTGCTTTAAGTTGGGAGATTATGTATTAAATACTTATGATCTAGCCTTAGAATTATTTTTCATTTATTTATTTCCAGTTTTTTAATACTTAAAAATATGTATCTTAGTAATTTTTCTTCTTCTGTTAGCTAGACAAATACCCTTTTGAACAATGTAAAACCTATGGTCATTCCCCCATTCATTCACCCATCGATCTGTGTTTCTAAAAATTTCTTTAACTTCATAAATGTGAAAAATTATAATGGTAATGTATTATTTTCTATGCATTATTTAAATGCTTTTAAAATAAATAAGTCCTGTAGTATACCATGAGAGATGTGTCTCCATAAGCATTATTGATATCATATGATCTATCAAGTTACACACACATATATATATATATATATATATATGTTATTTACTATATATTTATTTGTCCCTCTTCAAGTAACAAGGTCTTTATTATATACAACTATTTTTATTATATACGTATATAAAGGAAGAAGAGAATGTTGCAAAATTATTATTTTTTTGAAAGATAATATTAACTGAGGAACTACCAAATACTTGGACCTTTCAACAGGCTAATATGTAAAATTGTTTGCTGTAACATAAACTCAAAACTTCAGTTTCTCAAGCTGAGACAATTTGTATTATCTAATATTTTTACTCACCTGGACTCTTCCCACTTTGTCTATTAACTAAATTCACTAGATGTTGTTAAAAAGACCAGCCTACTCATTAGATCCTTTCAAGTGATCTCATTGCATTGTAAATACCCTTCTTTAATAATCTATGACTGTATTCAACTTATCCGTTCATGAGCTCAAACTGGTGAGTGTTTGATTTTGTTAACATAGAAAAACAATATGAAATTTATTATATATTTATATAACAGATTTGTCAACCTGTGGGCTAAAAAATGTGGGGTGAATTTGTCTGATAGTTTTGGCCAGTTAACTATAGAATATTAAATTTGGGGGATTTATATCTATTTTCAATGCTTTATTGTCATTTCTGTTGCAGTTCTAAATTCTTTGGAGTCTTGCTCTCCCCCCATGTTTTCATGTTCTTCCCACTGTCCTTGAAAGAATGCAAGAATTTTAGTGCTGTTTTCTATAATTAGATAAATATTTCACACAAACATACAAAACTAATTTCTGAATTGTTGAAATTTCTTGATATTACAGAAATTGAGTGTCATGTTTCTGAAAAAATAGTTTTTTGGAATTAAGCTGGATATGATATCAGTGAGGTGAAGCTTACAGATTATAAGATATAAGCTTCCCATTAAAATTGTTATTGAATTCCTCCTTAGGACAGTGAAAAATCTATTGTTTGAGATTTCTTGAATTGGTCTCAACCAAAAAATTATCCGTAAAATGATAGAGGGCAGAATGTCCCTATTTTCAGGATGAGAAAATAGAGTGTTGTAAATAATGAATGATTCTTTTGAGCGATTAATCTTTTGCTTTTAATGTTTTTTATTTATTTTTGAGAGAGAGAGAGAGAGAGAGACAGCATGAGCAGGGGAGGGTCAGAGAGAGGGAGACACAGAATCCGAAGACAGGCTCCAGGCTCTGAACTAGCTGTCAGCACAGAGCGTGGGGCTCGAACTCACAAACCATGAGATCATGAACTGAGCCGAAGCTGAACGTTCAACCGACTGAGCCACCCAGGCGTCCCTAGAGCGATTAATCTTTGTCAGATTTCAGTACTAATATTGTTAAGTAAGGAGTGTTTTCTTTTTTTCTCAGAAAAGCTTTTGTCCTCGATTTAAAAGAATAGGTATTGGGGCGCCTGGGTGGCTCAGTCGGTTAAGTGTCGGATTTCTGCTCCTGTCGTGAACTCCCTCCGGTCGTGAACTCACAGATCTGTGAGTTTAAGCCCCGCGCCAAGCGCTGTGCCAGATCCTGAAGCCTGCTTTAGATTCTGTGTCTCCCTCTCTCTCTGCCCCTCCCCTGCTCATGCTCTGGTTCTTTTTCTCTCTCAGAAATAAATATTAAAAATTAAAAAGAAAAAAAAAGAATAGGCATTTACTGGCATTTTGTTTAGACTTTTCATTTTGTCTTTTAGATAACATGACACCCTGTTGACTGACAAAGTTGGAGGGGACCTTCAGGGGCTATGCCTTTACTAAATCATACTAGTCCTCTAATCAGTGCTTGATCCAAAATTGTACCCAGGACACAGGAAGGCAAGTTAGCTTTTCTTTCTCATGGTAGGTGTGTGTGAGTGTGTCTGTGATATACTATTGTATATCACATTATCTTATATATAATGTTATATGAATTGCACAATGCAATAGAGCAATATATATAATATAATATATTTCACATTAGTATATATGTGTGTGTGTGTATACACACAGAATCAAAGGTATATGCTTTTTGAGTTGAAATAAATCTCCTGTATACCATCAGAGCTGTGCCTTGATAAGCATTATAGATAAAGATATCAAATGATCCATAATGTTAAATATATATAAATAATATAAATCTATTTAAATCTGGTAATACATTTGAAATTTAAATATAAATTTAAAATTATTTTGAGTTTAATCAGAACATTATATACATGTCTTTTAAAAAATGCAGAATATATAGGTATATGCATATATATTATGTATGTTACATGCATGTATCACCACACACACATACACACACATACAGATGCAGAGAGGGGGAGAAAGAAAGAGCATCAACCTCTTTGAGTAATGGTATCTGTAACAATCTCAGAAGCTTTAAAAAGGTATTTTCTATCACATGGCATGGTGCGCCCCCGAAGCCAGTGTGTAGAAAGAAATACAATGGGAGGAAATGTGCAAAGAAGCCCAGGTAAGACTCTGCTTCTGGGTCGTTGGCAGCATTTAGATTCGCATTTGTGTAATCCTAAGGCTCTGCCACTTCCCCTTCCTTGTCAGTCATTAAGTTCTGAGAGACAGCCTTACAGCCTTTAGCCAGACCTTCTCCTTTTTTGTCTGAGCTCCCTCTACACAAAATCAAAGAGTCCCAGCTACTGTATTTGGGAAGAGAAACATTGCTTAGAGGGTAAGTAACCAATTCTTCTGAAAATACCTTGTCTGGTACAGAATGTTACTGTTAAATAGAATAAAGTACATTTTGAGTCCAGAGAGAAAGGCTTATGTGTTTGGCTCTGCTTGACATTTAAAGATGTTTGACTTCTGTGAAAATGTTTTCATCAAAGATGCTTATAAAGGGCCACAGAGATAACTAACTGTAGGGGAGCGTTGCTCTTTAATAGGCTCAGTAAAACCCAGGGGATCGTCACTTCTGCACATTTACGGGCAAACTGTGTCACTGTAGTGAGAGGACTTGTCGCTGGGGTTTCTTCTTAATCTGTCTTTCTGTAAATATGCAAGTTGCATTTTGGAAACTTTGACAAACATGGAACCTAAAGGTCCTTTAAACTACTCCTGCATGTTTATTATGTAGAAATAGCCATGGGAAAAGCATCCTCCCCAGTAGTAAGAAATTAAGACCTGGATAAGAAATCCGCAGGTCTGATTCATATTTATTTGTGATTCAGTCTCTGAAAAAGTGCAGAAAAGCTATAATACTAATTTACATTTTGGGTTCATAACTTCCATATTGCCTATGGTGAAAACATAATAAAATATTTTCTAATGCCCAACCAAAAAAAAAAAAAGTGATTTCATTAAAGCCCTTGTAGATGAGCCAGGGAAAGAGTGACTAGAAAAAGTTGCCCTAACTTTCAGTGATTATACACTGTAAATATGCTGTGTGCTTTAATTCTAGTTTTTAGTTAACTTCCCCTTTCCAGCCCTTTCTAGTCAAGTACACTACACTTGATCAATATATGTAAATAGGGAGAATCTTCTTTCTTTTCACAACCAAAGCTATCTTTTTTCAACCAAATGACAGGCAGACAATTAAATTCAACAATATTTATCAAGAGCTTAGTATATGCCACGCATTGTACTTGGCGCTGGGAACATAGAATGGAGTATGACCCATCCCTTCCAGGAAAAGATAGACAGATAGGCTGGTAATCACAACAGGTGCAAGAGCTCTTACTGAACCATAGCAGGATCCTAACCCAATACAAAGGAAAGAAATTTAATGGAGGGTCAAGTTTCCTATACAGCTTTCTGGAGGAGGTAGCCCTTAATGAGGGAGCCGGATTAGTTAAGTGGACAAGGAAAGACCATTTTATAGAGTCCAAATGGCACACCGAAAGCAAAATCACAAAAGAGACTGTTTTGTGTGGTTAGAAGATAGGGTATCTCTATGGCGAAGGGAGGAAAGGAGACCCAGAAGACAATCTGTAGTGCTTGTGAATTCTTGGTTTGATCCTGAAGACATGGCAAAGACTTTACCTTGTGGAAAGACAGGGTAACACTGGAATTTCTAGGTAAGATACTTTTGCTATTGGAGTATGAAAAAGAGACAAAGACGTGTATATGTCAAAAGATCATGACTCCATGAATTGCTTCCAAGTGAACTCCACACATGTCAAGAAATGAAAATACCAGCTACGCATCAGAAGCTCTTCATATTCTCCATCATAACCTTACTTCCCCTCCCAAGGTAACCACCATTTCCACTTCAAACACTAAAGTTTTAAATCTTTATACAAATGGGGTCATTCAGGATGCATCTTTCTGTCTGATTTTCTCCTCTCTCAAAATTTTATTTTCATGTTAGATCTATCCTATTGGTTGTGGTGGCTGTTGTTCGTTAGTTTTGTTTCTGTAGAGCGTTGCATTACATAGTGACATCCCTTCGCATAGCACCATTGATTTAACCTTTCAACTGCCGATCAACATGATAATTTTTTCTAGTCTGGGCCATTATTTATGATGATGCTATGGACATTATTGTGCATAGCTTCCGGGTCAGAGAAGTCTATTTCTGTTGGTTAGGATGCTGGGAGTAGGATTGTTGTGTCATGTTCAAAGTGAGTGTATCATGTCAAACACTTTTTAAAGGGACAGTACTCATTTACATTTATAATTTCATTAACAGTGGATGAGCTTCTGGTTGTTACATATCTGTACCATCATATGACATTGTTAGGTGTGTGCATTTACCTTTTAACCACGCTCGTGGATTACAGAGTGGTATGCTATTGAAGTTTTAACTTGTATTTCCTTTGTCAATAGGAATGTTGAGCATCTTTTTAAATGCTTGTTGGTCAATTGGCTCTCTTATTTTATAAAGTGCCAGTTCATATTTCTTGCCCACTTTAAGAATTGCCTTTTTTAATTAATAAAAGGTCATTTTTATATTCTTAATCTGAGACCTATTGTCAGTTATATGTATTCTCCCGGTGCAAAGATTTTGCATATCTTTTGTCAGACCTATTATTTTTAGTGTTTTATGGGTTTATTGGATGTTTTTTACAAATGGTATTATTTGTAAAGTTTTATTTCCTAAGATTTTGTTTTGACAGAGAGAACTGTAATTATTATTTATATTGACTTTAGATCTAGGAAGCTTAATTAATTCCCCAATTCTAATAACTTAAGTATAGTTAAGTCTTGGATTTTCTACATGTCTTCTTCCAACAATGACAAGACTGTGTATTTCCATAAGCCTTTAGCTGTATACTATAAATTTCAATGCCAAATTTTCAGTGTCAGGCAGTTCAAAATATTTCATAATTTCCATTTTTGTTTCTTCTTTCATATTGGACTATTCATCAGTAGACAGCTCAGCACACGATGTCGATAATATATGGCTATTTTCCATTACTTATTGCTATTGATTTGTAGTTGAATTACACTGTAGTAAGAAAACATGTTCCATATAATTATATATATATGAAATTTGAAACATTTTTTATGACTCATTTTTGATGGATGATATCCTAGGACTTCCCTCATCCAAATTTTCTCCATTAGCCTCTCTACTCATTTAAACGAGCTCTCCATCTCATTCCAATCTAATTGTTTTTGACACAACACCATACTCACTTATTTCTCATATTTACCACATTTGATTGCTTGTGTGTATGTGTGTGTCTTCTATGATTTCAGGGGCTATTTTCATTTTTTTCAGAGCTTCTTCCTCTGCCAAATTATGGACCATCAGAAGTATAAAGGCACTGAAACAATGTTGCATGATTTAATGGAGCTCTGTATCAGTACTGGTTGAATCTCTAGAGACTGGCGAAATAGCTAGGTAGTGTGTGTGGCTGCACAGAGATGACTTGGGCTAAGGATGGATTAGCACAGTGCCATGGCAGGCTTGCCAAAGGAGAAGAAAATGTCACAAGACAGCCATCAGTAGCTCACTGTCAAAAGTTACTGGGAGATCAAGAATAAAAAGAGCTGAAGTATATCTGCTTGCTGTGGGAAGGATATAATGATAACGAGGGTAGAAAATAGATTAAGTGATGGGGTTGCTGGACTTCAGCAGATTTTAAATGTCGTGATATAGTCTGTTCAGCTACTTTCTAAAAGTAGATATATTATCATTAAAAGAATCCTTTCATTTCACTTCATACCCTGTCTGTAGGTATTGACTAAGTCTTATGGCTTGGAAAAACCCTTGTTTAGCTTTTCTTTATGACAAAGGCAAGCACTGGAGCCTGACGTTGTAGAGCCAAAACAGAACTTCATGCCTTATTCTCGATACATTCTGTTTTCTCCGACACCCATTGGCAAGTGCAAGTCACCCACTCCCAGAGGAGAGCACAACACCAGAAGAGCCACCAAGAGCACGGTTAGCCTCGGGAAAGAGAGCTGGCAGTTTCCGGGGATATCGTTTACTCTGCTGGCTAGTGGGGTGTCTTGACTTTTCTCACATTATCAGTTCTCTTAGGGTATCCTTTCACAGCATATGACTTTGGAGGGGATGAATGTGCAGAGCTCATCAGATATGATAGGGTTCAGTTTATCTAAACACTAAATGTTGACAGGATAAGGTGGCCAATTCAGGAAACAACATGCACATGAGTGAGGGCATAAAAGTTCATGTTGAGGGGTGCCTGGGTGGCTCAGTCGGTTAAGTGTCTGACTTCAGGTCAGGTCATGATCTTGTGGTTTGTGAGTTCAAGGCCCATGTCATTGTCTGTGCTGACAGCTCAGAGCCTGGAGCCTGCTTCAGATTGTGTCTCCCCCTCTCTGACCCTCACCTGTTCACAGTCTGTGTGTCTATCTCTCTCTTAAAAAAAAAAAAAGTTCATGTTGTGATGTAATACGGGGCCAAAAAGCAAAACTGGAAAGAACATGGTAAACAGGTGACAACACATAGATTTTGAGGTTCTAGGTGTGAGAGAGAAGGAAATGCGGAGGAAGAAAACCACATGAAACGAGGACATTGGGCATTTTATTAAGCAGTATAATTCTTACAATGAATCTGGGAGTAGATATTATTATCTTTACTTTTTAAATGAAATCTCCAAAGTACAAAGAGGATATAGCAACTTACCTCACAACTCAAGCTTGTAAGTTGACAGTTCTGGGATCTGAGCATGGGCGTGTCTCTGCAGAGACTCTTATCCACTGCGTCATATGGCAGATGAGGAAACTGAGGCTCGGAGGGATTTTTCATTACCTAAACATGTAGTGTGACAACAGCGTAAACCTGGATCTGTGTCCAAGTTTGCCCCTCTCTGCACTTCGTGTACTTCCTCCTCCACCTGCGTTGAGAAACTATTCGTATACACTCTTATTCTTGGGGTTCCTGATTCAAATTAATACACGGAACGCTTAGGGAAATTGTGTAAGAAAACCCATCTCCTTGTACTCAACGCAGCTTTCCTGGTGTGTCCCCAATTTTTTTTTGACCATGCTATGACTATTTTACTTGTAGAATCTGTTCACTTTGTGCCAGTTTCAAATGTTCTGGAATGCATTGAGAAATGGTACGTCAGGGCCATGGTGTCATAATTGACCAAAGGCAACACATGAAGCTACAAAGACAGATTTCCCCCAGCCTTTCCATAAAAGCTTTCATGCTGATGGTTGAGTGTGCACCTCTTTTACTGTTGGGGAGGTGGGGGTAAGATTATATCTGAGACTGGGGTGCCTGGGTGGCTCAGTGTGGTAAGCGTCCAACTTTGGCTCAGGTCATGATCTCTGGTGGTTCGCAGGTTCGAGCCCTACATCGGGCTCTGTGCTGACAGTTCAGAGCCTGGAACCTGCTTTAGATTCTGTGTCTCCCTTGCTGCCCCTTACTCTCTCTCATACACACGCACTCTCTCTTTCTCAAAGATGAATAATCATTAAAAAACATTTTAAAAAAGAATATTTTGGAGATATTTGCTACTTTCTTTGATTCAAGTCACCTACTCCTGACGGTGAAACATAATGAGTATTTTAAAAGACCAGAAGGGGGAGACTATGAATGCATGTTTGGTACCTGAAATTCAAGTGTACAGACTGAAACACAGCTGAGATTAGTCTTCCACTCTCATCCCTGGCCTGGGTGTAAAGTGGAATTATGTGGCCTTGTGCTCAGTCTTTAACAGCTAATCAGACTTAAAAATTTTTTTTTCACACTGGAGATGAAAGAGATTAAACTTTCAAAACAGATGATCAGGGGAATTGGACTGTTGTTGTAAGAAAGTGTTGTTATTTCCACAGTCCCTCTGAAGAATCTGTTCCTTAGATACCTAAAAACAATTTAAATGCAATCAGATAATGTGATGAAGTGTTTGGTGAGCTGTGGCTAACTCCTACTTAAAATCCATTTGAGTTTTAAACGTGATCTGGGTAAGTGTTGCTTTGTGAAAATGGGAGAGGCAGCATATTCTTACATGATGTTGACCTAAAACTGTTCCATAAGATTGTGCATTACATTAGGATTAAAACTGTGTCTAAGAAAGGTAAACATTAAGAATATGCGATATAGACTAAATGAAGCAATAGGTGTTTCAAGCTTGTAGTAGCTCTCTAAGCAGCCTAGTAGTTAAACTTGTCTTCATAATTATTGAATCCCAACTGAGAACTCAGAATATGGATTTGTATTCATCCACGATAGGATTTGCCTAAAAATATTATCCTAAATACCCTTAAGCATATTTTACTTACAGTAGATTTTCTTCTCGTGTGTATGTTTGCATTTTCCCCATTACATAAGTGTTAAAAATCATCAGACGAATCATTTCTGAGGGAGTCAATTTTTTTTTTCAATTTTGAGAGAGAGCAAGAGAGAGAGCACCTGCATGTGTATGGGTGGGGACGGACAGAGGGAGAGGCAAAGAGAATCTTAATCAGGCTCCGTGTCCAACACGGGACTCCATCTCACAACTGTGAGATCCTGAGCTGAGCTAAAATCCAGAGTCAGATGCTTAACCAACTTAGCCATCCTGATGCCCCTGAGGGAGTCACGTTTTTAATTCCATTTTTTAAGGGGAAGAAAAACTTTACATATAGACTTTTACCAAACATATTCCTGAAGATGAAATGTGTTGTAGCAGAGTAAGAAAAATGAAATGGTTTGTTTCCATTTATGGTTAATGGGTTTTCTATAGTTATCAAAATAAAGCTTTGTTTTCCAAAGCTAAGAATTCATAAAGAAAAACAAACCCAGAAAGTTCAGAATTTCATTTCATTTCATTTCATTTCGAGAGAGAGTGGGAGTTAAGGGGAAGAACAGAGGAAGAGTGAGAGAGAACGCCAAGCAGGCTCCACGCTCAGGGCAGAGCCAGACGCAGGGTTCGATCCCAGGACTCTGGGACCACCGTGACCTGAGCGGAATTCAAGAGTCAAATGCTCAACTGACTGAGTCACCCAGGTGCCCCCAAAAGTTCAGAATTTTAAAAATCATTTTTCTAGAGAGTAGTATTGGGGGGTAATGTTATGGACAATGGGGTGACTAGAATTTATTGTGAAGATGATTGATATGGGGCTTGGCAAATGAAAAAAAATTGGAATAGTTTGAGTTTGAAATTTGGGGCTGAGGGTTGCATAGCTGAATTGAGAGTAGGTTGCGATGGGGAAGTATTTGGCTTGTTTTCCCTTTGTCCCTAGCCCATTCCGTAAACATCAGTCCAGCTCATGAATGATGTACACACACATACAGGTGGGGAAGTGACCGTGTATATTTACGCTCCCATACTTCCTCTTGCAGAGGTACTACAGATGGTGTTTCTTCTAGTGATAGTTTGAGGCCATTTCTGAAGTGATCCTCAGGAATGGCAAGGGGTAAATTCTTGTTGCTTGATTCCAAAGACTGAATAAGCCTTTAAAGAAGCCAAAGAGATGAGATCACTTTTCACGTGTCTTTTCAGTAGGAAACAAGGCCTTCACTGTTCAGTTCTGGTTTTTGAAACAACTTTTCAGGCCATTGCAATCCTTGTGTATGCATAGATGAGTGACAGCATTATTGTTTGTTAGTAAAGCAACTTGCCAATAAATCTAAGTGTGACTTTGCATCTAGATAGCTCATTAGACTGTAGAAATGGAAGGAAAACATTGTTTCATGAATACTGCAACATAAAAAAAGGAAGAATAGAATAGAATGTAAACTTGGGCAAACTATTGATAGATTCATTGATTTTTTTTAATGTGTGGGGAATAATGTAGGGGAAAATATTTTTTTCAATAAATGGATCAATATAATTATATTTGAAAGGTAGTCATAAAGTACTTTATTTTCCTTCTTATTTTGTGTTTTCCATAATTTTTATCTAACCTTTTAGCTCAAATTCCATGTCTACATAAATGACTTCTTAGCCAATATTATCTAGCTCTCTCTTGAAAACATTACATACATTGGCTTCTTCATTAACAAATTAGATAACAAAATATAATAAGGTTACATCCCTAGCTTTTGATCATGTGTAGTGTTGTAGCCTCTTTTTTTTTTTTAATGTTTATTTATTTTTGAGAGAGACAGAGAGAGAGAGAGAGAGCGCTCCCAGTGCAAGTCGGGGAGGGGCAAAGAGAGAGGAAGACACAGAATCAGAAAGCAGGCTCCAGGCTCCTAGCTGTCAGCAAGGAGCCAGATGCAGGGCTCCAACCACAAACCAGGAGATCATCATCTAAGCTGAAGTCAGTCACCTAACCGACTGAGCCCCCCAGGCCCCTTACAGTGTTCATACTGTGCCAAACCCTGCAACCTTTACTATCATGTACATTCTTTTATAAATTCCCTAAAAAGTCCCACCAGAAGGAAAGTCAACCTAGTTGTGATAAATAAAGAATAAATAAATAGCTAGTAATTTTCAGAACTGGGTTTCAAATTTAGTTCAGGATATATTTACTATACCTTTTCTTTCTGGTAGCATTATTCAAATAATTTATAGGTATCTGTCGTTTCATTACTGACCATGTGCTTAAGGTTATGGCAGCTCTAAAACATCAGAAATAAAAATTAAGAAACATGTGTAAATGTTATCTATTTTGTTTGGGAACATCTATCTGAATTCTATGTCTCATCATGACTGAAGACTAAGGAATATCAGTATCAATACGGCGCAATGGAAATAATATAAAAGGAATTGTCTCTGCCTTGGCTTTAGCACAGGTCACCCTGTTTGCAAACACATTTTCAGCAGGCTAGCTACTGCACGCCTAGCGGTTGCTGTAAGGACCTGCTTATTTTTCTATCTGTGACCACTCTCCTTGCCTAGAACTTTTTGAAAACTGGATTTCTTCTCCTTGGCTGAGTTCTAAGGTTGGGAGTAGGTACCAGGTGAACGGAACAGACATTGGCCTGTCATCCTGAAGTTTATTCTCTAGAGGGAGATGCAGATTGTACAGCATCAATGTTGCTTGTGTGTGTTCATGTGTACGTACGTATAGATATTTATGTATACGTATGCATTCTTTATACACATATGGATATGTACGTATATACACAAGTATATATGCGCATACACAGGTACATATATTTGTGTCGATGTAGTCATAGGTGATGTAAAGTTAAGATGAATAAAGGTACAAGAGACATCACTACAAACATGAACTCTACAGGGAGCACAATGAATCTAAACCCACATTTTTCAATAATAACACTGAATGTCGATGGACTGAATGCTCCATTCAAACGACACAGGGTAGCAGAATGGATCAAAAACCAAAACCCATCTATTTGCTGCCTACAAGAGACTCACCTTAGATCTGAAGACACCTTCAGATTGAAAGTAAGGGGATGGAGAAATATCTACCATGCAACTGGAAGCCAAAAGAAAGCTGGAGTAACCATACTTATATCAGACAAACTGGACTTTAAAATAAAGGCAGTAACAAAAGATGAAGACGGACACTATATAATAATTACAGGGACTCTACATGAAGAAGAGCTAACAATTATAAACATTTATGCGCCGAATTTGGGAGCTCCTAGATACATAAAACAATCACAAACAAAAGCAATCTTATTGATAAGAATGTGCTAATTGCAGGGGACTTTAATACCCCACTTACAACAATGGATAGGTCAGCCAGACAAAAAATCACTAAAGAAACAATAGACCTGAATGGCACACTGGAGCAGATGGAATTGATAGATATATTTAGAACTCTGCATCCTGACGCTAGGGAATTCACTTTCTTC
>PISW01015458.1:0-16757 GCA_004023785.1 Mungos mungo
GGGCTCAGGGTCCCCGCACGGTCCCCGGACGTGGGCGATGCACTTGCTGCCGGCCAGCCCCGCCCTCCGTTCTGGCCCCCGGGGCGGTTCTCAGGTCTCTTCTCAATGTGCTTCCTCGTGTCCACGCCGTGGGCAGAGATCCTTCCAGACGGTTCCGGGTTCTCCGTGGGGACCTCCTGGCTCTTGGGCAGGATACATCCTTGTCACCCCCAGGCTTCCGCTGCCCTCTCTTCTTGCTGTCACGTGCTGACTGCTGCACTCTCTCCCCCGCTCCTTCCCGGCCTCAGCACCTCACGCACCCCGGAAGATTTGGGGTGAGAGCCGTGCCGTCTGGCCGCCCTCAGGTCCCCGGTGCTTCCCGCTCAGGTGCTCCGAGACCCAGTGTCCTTGCTCAGCTGTGAACAGAGTGGGGGGTAAACAGCGGTTTGGGGGTAAGAGCTGAAAAGCCTTCGGAGGCTTCTCCGGGTCATACATAAAGGTGTCAGAGGTGGGATCTGGGCCCCAGCCGCGGACGGCCTGGAGGCTCTGCTCGCTGGCACCGGTGCCCACCGCCCGCCCCTCTCCCGGGCCCGGTCTCCTGGAGCAGGTGGCAGGATGTCTGTGAGCCAGCCAGTGCTTGTGCCTGAGTCCTCTGTCTCCTTGCCCAGAGCGAGCTCCGTACGGCACTGAAATTTGACGTCCGTGAGGGCCGTTTGGTGGCCTGACTCCCCAGGAGTCTGTCCTCTGCCGGTCTCTGCCTTCCGACCTCTTCTGTGCCGTTGGGACCAAACTGGAGGGCTCTGCTCCAGCGTACGGGGGGCATCGATTCGTTCTCCCCACAGCAGCCCCAAGCCCGTGACTGAGTTTTCGTTTGAACTCTGGGATTCCTTTTTTTTTTTTTTAATGTTTTTTATTTATTTTTGAGACAGAGAGCATGAGCAGGGAGGAGCAGAGAGAGGGAGACAGAACTGGAAGTAGGCTCCAGGCTCTGAGCTGTCAGCACAGAGCCCAACGCAGGGCTTGAACCCACGAATGTGAGATCATGACCTGAGCTGAAGTCGGAGGCTTAACTGACTGAGCCACCCAGGCGCCCCTCTGGGATTCCTCTTAAATGTAAAAATATTCACAGTAGAGTCTCTTCTGTACGAAGGAAAAATATGTTTGTTTAGACAGTAACTTAACGTCCAGTCCCTGGACGACAAAGCCTTCACCTTCGGAGTTCCTTCCAGTCCACGAAGCCTCCTTTCCTCGGGGAGCCGAGCCTGGCACAGAGATGAGGCAGATTCGGTCCCATTTCTGGCCCCGTCACTTCTTTGAATGTCTGGGAATGTTGGTGAGGGATCCAGGGAGGGGACAGCTCTGTCTTTGCTAGGAAGGCAGAGGTGCCCCGTGAATTTGGGCAATTAGTAGAGACAGTTGGCTGCCCCGTGGCTGTGGCCGGGCCCTGGCTCAAGCGTGTTTAAATTATGCAGGGGCTTCTTAGTTAAGGAGGGATTTTGATAGAGGGAAAATCTGGCCCGAATTCCCATGAGGCCCTTCCTGCCCCAGGGGGTGGCCTGTAGCCTCTAGACGAAGCAGGTTGGCCTCTAAAGGCTTGTACAAAAAACCCAAAACAAAACACAAAAAAACAAATGGAAAAAAGTTGTTGTTGATCCTTTATCAGTCGAAGAGAGGAAATGAATGTGCCGGATCACAGAAGGATGCTGGGAGAGAACTCATTTTTCACATTCTAATGGCTTCATGGTCACGGTGCTCATTACCGTGTGAAAGCCAGGAACCGTGGCTGGGGAGTTAATTACTGATTTGAGATAGTTCCAGAAAACATTGTAAAGAACTTGCCAGACGACAGATAGTGACCGTAATTGATGGGTGGGGGAAGGTGATTTTGCACAATGGAGATTCCGGCTGTAAACAGTCACATCCATCTGTTTTAAAACTGAGAGGATTCAGAAGACCCGGCCTAGATTATCTTGTCACAGGCAGATGAGCCCCCGGGAGCTGCTGCAAGGTGAAGAGGGGGCTGAGATTCGAGATAAAAACTCTCTCCGATCTCCTTTAATCTGGGTGGCTTGACTTGCCCTAGCCGGATAATTTAGTCGGTTCTTCAGTTCATCTTTCGGGTAAATGTAAGTGGAAACATAATTAGAGAATAAGAAAAGCACCTTACGTGGTGAGTGGCATTTTAAGGGCTTATCCCGAAAAGCTCAACGAGGAGGAAAGCAGGGGTGCTGTGTACAGCTGTGCAGGTTGTGCACTGCCCAACTCTAGGAGGTGCCGTGTGCATTGTGAACATCTCAGATTTGTATATTTGCTAGGACACTTTTCCCCCTGGCAGGAGGCAGTAACACGACTGGGGGAAGGGCTCCCTGTAAATACTTTGCATTAAAGTCCAGGGTAGGCTGGGTGGCACTCGTGGCAGAACTGCAACCACAGAGGCTGTAAAGGTCGTGCTCCACGGGCAGCATGTAACGGCCCACGTGCGCTTGTGTTTGCTCGTCTGTGTGCACGGCGAAGTATGGGCCGGCACGACGTTAAAAACAGCGGAGCTTTGAACGATGTGCCAACAGTTACAAATCAGATATAGCAACATAAAAATCCGGGTTCCAGCTCCTCTCAGAAGGAGACTCTGGGGAACCCGACTTCCTGCGTAACCATGCAGAGTGGTCGCTGGTGTTCAAGGTTCCCTTCAGCTCGGGCCGGAGCGCTCCGTCTCGCCCATCCCAGCACGCTGTCCTTGGAATCAGGGCCAAGGTCAGCTGCTCTTTGCCACGACACTTGCCTTTTATTTTTCTCAGAGAAGTAAGGGGGAGTCCTGTTTGCCCTCATATCCCTGCCTCCCCAAGATTCTCCAAAACCAAAGAGAAGAGGGCACAGGTTTTCCCTAAAAACATGGGAGAGAGCGCGTCGTTTATTGAAGGGGACTATTTCTATGTTGAATGTCCACAATTTGTGCCAGTGGAGTGAAATACCGGCCGCCGTGGGAGTTTGTGTTTGTGAGCTCGCAATGGGGAGACCTGTTTGAATGTCACTAAAAAAAAATTTTTTTTAATGTTTTTTATTTATTTTTGAGAGACAAAGATAGCACGAGCAGGGGAGGGGCAGAGAGAGAGGGAGACACAGAATTCGAAGCAGCTCCAGGCTCTGAGCTGTCAGCACAGAGCCCACTGCGGGGCTTGAACTCACAAACCGTGAGATCATGACCTGAGCCGAAGCCGGACGCCCAGCTGACTGAGCCACCAGGCGCCCCCAAATGTCGTTTAAGGGGCTCTTGATGGAAAACCCCGAGGCGATGGAGTGGAGCACGCTGGTGGGAAAAAGTGGCCCCGCGGCATTCCTGAAGGCATGCTCTGAGTCCTGACTGACCCACTGCGGGGGGGGGGGGGTTTGGAGGATGGGACCCCCCGCCTGCAGGTGCCCGGGGTGAAGCGGGCACTCCCCTGTGGGCCCCCAGCACCCGGCGCGTCTCCCAGCAGCGCGCCCGGCTGCTCATTTTAATCACTGCTGGACCAGTAACGCTGCTCCTTCCCGCGGGGTCCGCTGCCGCCCCCACAGCCTGCTGCAGGGCGCGGCGCCTAGTAGGTGTTCACTAAAAATCATTGAATGCGCCATCCGCCCCGGGAGTTAGCAGCGGGAAGGGGGCTGTTGGTGGTGGGCCTGCAGCCCCCGGTCGGTGTGGAGAAGGGAATGCCACGATCTGGGATTGTTGGGTCACAAGAGCTGAGAATCCATCTTGCATGACGTATGCACAAAAACAACGTATGGGAGGCTATGGGGTATTCCCAGAATGAAAGGAAAGTCTGTAGGCAACTTCTCTTTGGGCAGGTGGGGCCTCGGGCTGCCCGGGTACCCAGGTGGTGGGTACCAGAGTCCTCAAGCCACCACGGTGTCCGGATCCATTGGCTGTGACTGTTTCCGGCGGGGGAAACAGAGTCTGATTGGTTTTAGTTTTGTCGCGCTCTGGGGGGCGGGGCCACTTGATGGCTGGTCTCCGCAGAGGCTGGCGGCTGCGCGGGTCTCACAGGGAGCAGGTGTGCAGGCAGAGCAAGCACGAGCCCAGTTAAGGGCTGAGTCGACCTGTCCCCAGCCTTTCTCACCTGGGACTGGCGGACTCGGTGCTGTCGGCCCCTCCGCACCTCCAGCCCACTGCCCCCCCGCCCCCCCCCCCAAGCTGTGTGGGACCTGACCCGCAGCACAGGCTCTGCCCACATCGCCAGCCGGAGGAGGAAGGCCGCAGTGCTCAGTGATGGGGACACTGCCCTCTCCCTGCCCCGCCTGCTCCTCCTCGCCTAGGTCTCCATCTGCCTCGCTGGAGACGAGCTCCAGGTTTTGGGAACTGGTTTCAGCAATAAAACAGTAGTAACAACAGCTGCTCCTTTGTGCATCGCTCTCCCCGAGAGCCAAGTCCTGTGCTTAGTCCTTGACCCGCGTCACTCCGTTTGCACCCCGTGGCTCCGACAGGACACTTGCTTTCCTTACGGTGGGTCGTGGCCCCGGAATTCGAGGCCGCAAGTCCGTGGCTGCTGGGGCTCAACTCAAATCCAGCCTGACGGGTCCAGACCCCGGGGTGGTGGTCCCCACACAGCGCTTCCCCACGCTCCGCCGGGAAGTCTGCCGGCTCTGGAGACGCTGTGGACCTTGCTTCGGCTCTGGGCCATGGGATTTTAGGTGCAGCTTTTCTAGTGCATTCCAGTTCAGGTGGAGTTTGGGTTGTCAGTTAAAGTTGGTTTGAGTTAATTTTCAGTTAACACTTTTTTTAACTTTTAAATTAAAAAAATTAAAAATTTTTTGGAGCAGTGGTATTTATTTCCTCCCCAACAGATAAGAGAAACCGGAATCTGTGTTCGGTTCACGAACGGTGAGATCATGACCTGAGCCGACGTCAGGTGTCCAGCCAAGCGAGCCCCCCAGGTGCCCCTGGAGATGCTGTTATTGATGACTGGGTGCATATTGGGGAGGTCACCTCTCTGCCCTGTAAAGTCGCACACTCCCCCCCTGCAAACAGGAAGAGTCTGTGGAGGGGAATGTGGGCACATGTCACGTTCCTGTCCGTGTCCTGCCGGGCTGCGCCTGGTGTCCATCAGTGTGGGATCCTGATCTGCGAATTCCCCCACGTCTTCTACTTGGCACTTCTGTAAAGAAGACCTTCCTGTCGTTTACTGGGATTGTAGGGTGACCCTGAATTATAGTCCCTGCCAGAAACGTAGGGTAAATGCTTCATGCCTTCCCATTACCTGTCAATGTTTGGAATAAAGAGACGGTCCATGGTTATCTCCAGTTGAGAGTGAATGACTTTAAGTTGTTAAGTTGTGTTTTGTTTGGCAACCTTCTTGTGTGTCAGTGAGGATTTGTGGAGTGTTGCGCGCTTTCTGTTTCAATCAGTTATAGCCCATGGCGGTTTTCCTTGTTCTGCTCCTCTGACTTCGAGATGAGGTGCCCCCTTCTGGTCGGCTCATGTGTCCTTTGGACATGAACTCTGCTTTCTTGTCCTGGCGCAAAAATGAAAGTTAGGGTCTAGGATTAGTTCTGGAAATCGGACTTCCTGCATTGTGTGCATTTAATATTTTGAAAAAATAACATCCAGTTCATCTCCAAAGTACGGACCCGATGCGTTTCCTCCCCCGCACTAGGAGAATATGGCCTTTACCAGACGTCAGTGATTTTTACACTCAGGTAGGTGAAAATGGTTGTTTGCTTGCTATTTTAACTTTTTTCTCCAATTACTAGTATAATGGAACATATTTTCGTATATATTTACCATTTGAAACTTTTATTCTTTTGTTTGCCTCTTTACATCCTTTACTCATTTAAATGGGTGACTCTCAACTGTTTTTTTTTGAGTTTATTTATTTTTGAGAACGAGACAGAGCATAAGCAGGGGAGGGGCAGAGGGAGAGGGAGACACAGAATTTGAAGCAGGCTCCAGGCTCTGAGCTGTCAGCGCAGAGCCTGATATGGGGCTCAAACTCACAAATTGTGACATCATGACCTGAACTGAAGTCAGACGCTAAACGGACTGAACCACCCAGGCGCCCCGACTCTCAACTGTTTAAAAAAAACTTCCCCTCGGTTATTTAAAGTAAACTGGGTGTACAGAAAATCATTAACAGCAGGTGCCAAAGATGGCTTGCTATTCTCCATTGCCTCCACTGGGTGTCACTGTTTGCCTGCGTAGAGAACGGATCATCCTGGGTAACTGGGAAGTCCGTGGTTAAAAGGGACCCGGCTTTTCTTGTTTGGGCCTTAGATACTCTGGTGCGTTCTTTAGGCAGTTCAGTCTCCGGTGTATAAACGTTGGTGGCCGAAACCTAGATCAGAACTGGGCCAGACGTCAGTATGCCTTTCTCGTGGCCCTTTTAAGTCTCCAGAAAATGTGTCTTTCATTTAAACCGAGGGCAGGCAGCGGAATGAAGACTGGCCGTGTTTAAACACCTTCACGGAGATGGGCACAGAGACTGATTAGGGCTCTTCCTTTTGGAGGATGAACTATTTCCTCTTGATAAGAAGCCTGTTGATGATAAAATACACATTTGGTTTTTGGTAAGATTCTGGGCGTGGCGTGCTGTCCAGTATTTTTTTTTTCTTTTTATCTGTTAAGCTGGTCGTTTTTGCAGGGCTTTGCTTTTTTGCTCTTTTGATATTAATTGGAGAAAAGGTCACGAATTGAATGATACTGATCAAATCCTAATCCTTCATGGGAATCGATAGCTATTTTTAAAAACTTTTTTGACTCTGTGATGCATATAAAAGTGCCCAGATCGCACACATATGGCTTGGATTTTCACATGCGGAACACACCCACGTAGGGAGCCTCAGTATTGGGGGATGGAGTGTGACCCCACCCCCAACTCCCACCTGCCTCTCCCTAGTCCCCCCTCCCCTGGTCCCACCCTGGGTAACTACTTTTCTGGCTTCTCTCCTCAAAATTAGTTTAGCTTGTCTTTGTGCATTTTATCAATGGACTCGGACAGTTTGCACTGTTTTGAGTCTGGCTTCTTTGTCTCAATTTTACGTGTACGAGGTTCTTGCGTACCCGTGTGTGGAGTGTCCTGTCTTCCCGCTGCAGTATAACGTTCCAGGGTGTGCACAGGCGATGAGCGATTCCATCACCGGTGACCATCTGGGGAGGTTTTAGTTTTTGGTGCTGATTCATGAGTAACAACGTACCGGACCATGTTGCACGTTGCCGTCCGGCAGAGTCAGGAGCCTTCGGGAGCCGTGTGGAATTGCGGGGGTGCAGGCGGCCTGTGCTCAGCTGTGGTGGGTGCTTCCTGAGTCAGCGCTCTGGACTGAACTGGGCTGAATCAGCTGGCGCGCGGTGTCGGGGGTTCTGATGCTTCACAGCCTCGCCGGCACCGCTGCTTTCTGTCTTTCTCATCTTTCTGGTGGGAGTAAGTTGCGAGGCCAACTATTAGTAGTATTATTATTTTAATATTTGTTCATTTTTGAAAGAGAGTAAGCGTGTGTACACACACACGATTGAAGGAGGGGCAGAGAGATGGGGACGGGAAATGCAAGGGGGACGCTGTGCTGACAGCAGCGAGCCCCATGTGGGGCTAGAACCCACGAGCCATGAGGTCATGACCTGAGCCAAAGTCGGAGCTCAACTGACTGAGCCACCCAGGTGCCCCTGTGAGGTCAGCCTGTTAAGGTCAGTTATTTAATGTGGGGCTGTTGAAGGCTAAATTCTCTCTCCACCTGAGAAATCAAGGGGACATAATATTTGTTAACGAAAACGGAGCTGGAAAAAGGGAACGCGAGGGCTTTGAACACATACTGGCTCATGGACTGCCGATCAGGAAAAACGGGAAGTGAATTTTACTCTGATGGAAGACAGATACGTGTGTTTTAAAGAGCTCTCTCCCCCACCCCCGTACACATTACTGTAAAAATAGAAAAGAAACACAGTGTACTTTCTTTCCTTCTTAAGTTTCCAAATGATAATTGCTATTTTATCGTGATTACAAAAAAGACGCTATTACAGAATTTCAAATAACGTGGTCCAGCTGGGCCTTGAGGAACCGCATCCTGAACTGTGAACACTGACATAATGTGTTCAATGGCTGATTGACTCTCTCCTACTTGAGTGTCAAGTAGGGGTAGAGCTAAAGAGTTTGACTTTTGCGGAGGAGGAGGGGGTGGGCAGGTCTGGCAAAGGCAGCGAGGCCCCATCTCCATGACAGGAGCCAGGGAGGCGGAGGGAGGGGCCTGGCATCCCTGGAACCTTCCCGGCGCTGTTTTCCTGGGCCCGCTGGGGAAGTGAGTGCCAGCTAACAGTGAGACTGCTCATTCCTGGCACATCCAGCGGGCTCCAGAGTCGGGCATCAACCAGAGCAGGCTCCTGCCGCCAGGGGGCGCCCCGAGGCAGCCAAGGAAGACGGGGATGGGGGGTGTGGTTCTGCGGGACCCTCTCCTGGGAGGGATGGAAGGGTGTGGTTAGCTCTGGGGGGTGTGGTTAGCTTTGGGGGTGTGGTTAGATTCGGGAACCCCACTCCTCCCCTGATGGCCAGGTTTCACTGTAAGCAGAGCGTGCCGCCTGGAAGCACATCCCCCGGGTCAGCGGCACCGCGTTGATTCAAGATTCCAGGAGCGTCTCTGGGCCTAGAAGGCGCTGGCTTGTGCAGAGCTCACCTGAACTGGGACGGTTGGCTCTGGAGTGGAGAGAACTGGGGAGTGGGGGTGGGGTCGGGAGTTGTGGCGAGATGTGCTGATGGGCAGGGGGGAGGGAGCAGCGGTTTCAGGAAGGGGCCTGGCTGTGGCTGTGAAGCAGGTCCCCTTCCCCGGGATCTCGTGGGGTCACTGGGGTACAGGATGTACATAAATGACGTGCATCGGTGTAGGTTCACCATTTTGCTGTTGAGACATCAGGGAAGATGTGGTTCTTTTTTTCTTTTTTTAATGTATGTCAATTTTTGAGAGACAGTGTGATCAGCAGCGGGAGGGGGGAGGCAGCGAGGGAGAAGGAGACACAGAATCAGAAGCAGGCTCCAGGCTCCGAGCGGTCAGCACAGAGCCCGACGTGGGGCTCGAACCCACAGACTGTGAGATCATGACCTGAGCCGAAGTCGGACGCTTAACCACTGAGCCCCCCAGGCGCCCCTCACTGTCTGGTATTTCTTGGCAGCCCTTTGTTTCCCTATCCTTAGGCCGTGGGATTTGGTTCTTAGACCTCAGCTCATGACAACCAGGGAGCAGAAATTGCCGACATATTTCCGTTCTGTTGCACCATCCCCTTGGACGTTGATGGTTATCTTCCCGGACCTGTTTCTTCCTCCTCCAAGTGCAGGATGCCGGTAGCGCCCACCTCTGAGGGCTGTTCTGAAGCTTAAGTATGAGCCCGTGTGGGCCCGTGGCCAGCGGTTCAACAGTCTCAGCTCTGGTCTCTCTCAGCTCTTAGCTCCCTCTTCGGGACAGGCCACGGCCCTCCTTGCGCCTAGGACGCCACCCTCCTGACTCACTTCCCCCGCTGCCTGTGGGATCACCACCTGCCTGTCTTGTCACCAAAAAAAGTCTTCTCCACGGGCTTTGCTTCCTTCTCTCTCCGAGCAGTCTCCTCCTCCTCTAGGACTTATCCTCCCCGAGGCCCTGTTGGTCAGATGCAGCTCTGATGCCAAAACGCCAGGGGCCGTGTGGACTGGAATGAATGAATGAATGGATGAATGAATGAATGAATGAATGAATGTGTTTATTGGAAGTAGAGTTGGCACACAAGGTTGCATTGGCTTTGAGTGTGCAACACAGTGGTTCGGCGTCTCTCCACGTCCCGCTGTGCTCACAAGTATGGCTGCCAGCTGTCACTGTACGGCGCTGTGACAGGATGATTGACTCTAGTTCCTGTGCTGGGCCTTTGTCCCTGTGACTTCTTCATCCCACGGCCGGACGCCTGTCCCTCTACTGCCCTTCACCCACCTTCCCCTCTGGCATCCACCAGTTTGTTCTCTGTATTTATGGGCCTGTTTTTTGTTTTTAATATTTTTAAATTTTTATTTTTTTAAAAGTCTATGTTTTTGAGAGAGAGTAAGGGGGAGAGGGCAAACGGAGAGAGAGGGAGTGGGAGAGAGAGAAAATCTTAAGCAGGCACCATGCTCAGCACGGAGCCCGACATGGGGCTTGATCCTGTGACCCTGGGATTTTGACCTGAGCTGAAATCAGGAGTTGATTGCCCAACTGACTGAGCCACCAGGGGCCCCTCTTTATTTTATTTAATTTTTTTAGATTCATATATAAGTGAAATCATATGGTATTTGTCTCTGACTTACTTCACTTAGAAGAACAGTGCTTAGCTCCATCCATATCACAAATGGCAAGATCTCGTTCATTCTTATTGCTGAGTAATAGTCCATTGTGTGAATACACACATGCGCACACCCCCCACATCCTCTTCATTCATCCATCAGTGGACACTTAGGTTGCTTCCGAATCTTGGCTATTTTAAATAATACCGCACAGATAGATCTTCTTGAACTGGTGATTTTGGGTACAGTTGACATTGATTTCTCGTGGTCTGGAGGCTGGAAGCCCAAGATGGAATTGTCGGCAGGTGCGGCTTCTCCTGGGGCCCGGCCGCCGGGCTCGCGGACCGCGGCCTCTTTTCTGGGTGCGAACGTCCCTGTGGCGCCTTTCTTTTTTTATGGGGCACCCGTTCTGTGGGATCAGGCCCTGTTCTTATGACTTCATTTAACCCTAATTATCTCTTTAAAGACCTGTCTCCAAATACAGTCACATTGGAGGTTAGGCCTTCAAAATATGAATTTTGGGAACACAATTCAGTCTGAAATGAAGAGTCATTTGATACTTAAACATATCTCAGTTTGCTTTGCCGTCATTTGTGTGCTCACCGCACGTGACCAAGGTGGCTGTGCTGAATCAGATAGTTATTTGGCAAATAGAATTCCTTCCCTCCTACCTCCACGGGGGAGTACATTTCCCTGCCCTTGACTTCGGTTTTGGCCATGGGACCGGATTTGGCAAACCAGAAGTTAGCAGATGTGAGCAGGATCTGGGAGTGCGCTCTCTGGGGTCAGAGTTGCCCTCTTCGGCTACTGTATTTCTTCTGTATGGGAAGCGCATGCTTTAGGAGCCCCCCCCCCCCCCCCCCCCCCAAGGAGGATGAGAGACCCTGGGTAGGCCGGGGCCCAGCCTGCACCCTGAAGCCAAGCCCCCCTCAACTCCAGCGAGCCTGCAGACACGTGTGCAAGAAATAAGTGCCTGTCGGTGGACGCCCCTGGTTTTGAGAGTGGTTGGTTACATAGTATTGTTAGCATGAGGCTGACGAATACAATAGTAAGGATTTATTGAATTCTTTAAAAAATTTTATTTATATATTTTGAGGGAGAGAGAGAATGCAAGCAGGGAAGGGACAGAGAGAGGGCGAGAGAGAAAGAATCCCAAGCAGGCTCCGAGCTGTCGGCGTGGAGCCTGGCGAGGGGCTCGAACCCACAAAACTGCGAGATCATGACCTGAGCTGAAACCAGGAATCAGATGCCTGACCGCCTGAGCCACTCAGGCGCCCCAGGATTTATTGAATTCTTACCTTGTCCTTGACCCGAACAGTTTATATGGCATTATCTCATTTAATTGTCAGATGACTCTTAGGATAATAGATATGTGTATTTCCTCCATTTAACAGATGGGGAAACTGAGGGCCTGCTGGTTTTTACGCAGGGCCGCGGGGCCAGCCAGCCTGATGCCTGTAGGACGCGAGTCTATGCCCTGCACCCCAGCAGGACAGAGCTGTCACCTTTCCCAAAGCGGGGACTGGATTTCTGGGTTTCTGACTTCATGAGTGGCTCTGTCCCCTGGGAAAGCTGGTGTCTGTCACAGTTTCCCGAACTACCGAACTACTGGGGGCAGGAAATGTGGCTCCAGTAGCTCTCTTAATGGTGGGGACTCCGCTTGCTTCGGGGAGCCACTTCCTCTTTGAGACCGGCCACCACCATTGTGTATGTTGCATGCGGCGTGCGAGAAGCCCCTTTGATCTGTGGAATGCATTTCCCAAATCTCTCACCCAGTGCAGTTTTCCAGAACTCTCCCAGCCTCGCCCTTTGGATCTCACCTCTGCCCCTGCAGACAACCTAGCCCGTCTTTACCTTTGCCTCCTCCCCCCACAGCAGCTGCTTCCTTGGTCTTTTTCTACCTGTTTGCCGATTCCTGGTTTGGGGGCAGGCGGTTGAATCAATTAATAGAGGATTTGCAGAATCACAGGGCAGTTATTAAAGGATGGTGTAATTAACTTCTTCAGACTAATTGAAAATGTTCATTTAGAAGGAGCAGCCAAGGGCCTCCGCGCCTGGACGCTTTCTCACATGAAACAGCCCTCCTGAAAAGATTCTTTAATGTGTCTCCATAAACCAGACACCTCTGGGCTGCCGCAGAACTTCGGGAAAAGAATCGAGTCCTGCGGCTCTGGCTCTTCCCCCCGCCCCCTTGCTCCTGGCCGAGTCCTGAGTCGCTGGCTTCCCGGCTTCTCGCAGGTGCACTGCTGCTCGGTCATGGTGCGGGCAGGGGGAGTGGCCCCAGGAAGGAGCCTCACACATCCTGTGCCTTTGGATCAGGAGAGCGGGGAAGAGAGCCAGCGAGGGGCACCCGGGCTCTGCTGTGTCTGGCATCTCACGCTGCTGCTGCTTTCTGGTGCCGCCAGTGCCTTGATTGCCTCTTGGGGGCCCCGCGCCTCCCACTCTCTGTCTAGGCCCCTCCGGCTGGCTCCGTGGTTCTCAGGCTCCAGAGTGCTCATGTGACTGCGGTCTGTCCAATCACCTGGCGGCGCTTCCTCATCCCGGAAGTGATGGATGCGGGAGCTAGCATTGGAACCCCTCCATGGGCCCCGAAGCGCAATCTGAGATCTGCTGGGACCCTAGATGCCAGGACGGGCACTCTGTTTCTCCGTGCCCCTGCGGCTGTGCTGCCTGGACTGCTGGGTGGCCATGTTGTCATTGGGAAGGAGAAGCACACCGGAGGACAGAGCTGTCACCTAGGAAGCAGGGCCAAGCGGGAGATGTCACAGGAGCCGTTGGAGAGCCTGGATCCCTCTGTGCCTGAATTAGCCTCTAGCCCTGAATTTTCCAGTTGTACCTGCCAACGTATTTATGGGCCTCCTTTTTTCTCTTAACCCAGATTGGGTTGGGCTCTGCCCTTTCCAACTCAGAGAGACTGTCTGAGGGGCGCCTGGGTGGCTCAGTTGGTTAAGCGTCTGACTCTGTCTTAGGTCATGATCTCACGGTTCGTGGGTTCGAGCCCCGTGTCAGGCTGTGTGCTGACAGCTGGGAGCCTGGAGCCTTCTTCTCATTCTGTCTCCCTCTCTTTGATCCTCCCTCGCTCACGCTCTGTCTCTCTCTCTCAAACATAAACATTGAAAAAAAAAAAGACGAATACAGCACGTATATAATAAAGTGTTGACTTTGGGTGACCTCAGTGGCCTTTTCGGAGCTGCAGTGCCCCCGCAGGGAAAGCGGCAGTAGTTACCTTTTGTGTTTCGTGATGAGGTAGCGAGAATTCATGGACCCTGTTAGGGAGTGATGAGTCTGATGTTGGCATTGCTGAGGTGCTAGACGCGTTGCTTATTACTGTCATGGGCGGGCTTTGCACTAACTACCGTATTTAATAGAGAATTGGGACAGGAGGGTGAGGAGTTTTTGGTAAGGAAGAGGATCTGCCACTGTGCCTCAGTGCCCCCATTCGCATGTGCAAACTCGTGAGGAAATCAGTTTGGGCTTCACAGAGAAAATAATGCCAATGGACGCTTGTCACGAGCCAGCTCGCTGTGCACAGAGCTTCAGACTGTTTTCCCTGAGGCACGCCTTTGGCGGTGTTGGTGCCGATGGCTTTCTGTCCCACCAGAGGGCACAGGACGCAAAGAGAAGATTTCAGTGGGTGGCCCCAGGGAGTCTGGAGGCAAGGGGCGCTCCGGTGATGGAAGAAACTGTGTCTGACAGTGAAGAGCAGCAGGGGAGTGGTCGACAGCCTAAGTCCTGCGGGCAGACTAGGAGCGTCAGCTGAATTGATAAAGATCTTTCTTTAATCCTTACAAGAACCGCAAGTGGTACACAGGGGTATTTTCTCCATTTTGCACGCAGAGGAGAAATGCTGGGAGGGACCTGTCGCTTTCCACAGGTGGCACCTAGTACAGGAGAGAGGAGTCTGGGATTGGAACCGAGGTCTCTTGATCCCTGAAGCACTGAGCCACAGGAGCTCCCTCCTGGGAAGGAAACGTGGGGCCCCCGCTGATGGCCCGTGAGCCCGCTTTGCTTCTGAATAAGCCTGCTTCCCTCTGCCGGGACATGCATAAGCCTGTTCTTGCAAGGAAGCACCGGAAGGTTCTAGGTGGTTTTGTTGTATCCAGCTCACAGTGGCTAAACTGTCAGCTCGTAAATATTTTTTTATGTTTTTTAAAATTTATTTTTGAGAGACAGAGAGAACATGAGCAGGGGAGGGGCAGAGAGAGGGAGACACAGAATCAGAAGCAGGCTCCAGGCTCTGAGCTGTCAGCACAGAGCCCAATGCAGGGCTTGAACCCACAAACCCTGAGATCATGACCTGAGCTGAAGCTGGACGCTTAACCGACTGAGCCCCCCAGGTGCCCCTATCATAAATATTTGTTATGTGAGTAATTGATGAACTTGAAAGGTACCTCCAAATCTGAGCGAGGCTGTGTCCCTGCGTACAGGGCCTAGACCTAGCTGAGCAATAGTGTCTACATTCAGGGGATCAGGAGCCAGACCGCCTGGGTTCATGTCCCAGCCTCTGCATTGATACCCGGCGGGACTTTGTCCCGGTTACTTGACCTTTTCAGCCTCAGTTTCCTCATGTGGGGCACAAGATCCTGAAGACACGTGTGTCTGTAAAGGGTCACTGGGGGCGCAGATGGGATCACGCGTCTTGTCTGGCCCGTGGCAAATGCTCAGAGAGCATCAGCGTACACTGTGGTCACCGCTGTCTCTCCTCCACCCCATGTGGCATGTTCCCCCTCCTAGCGTCCCATCGCTTACCCCCCTTATCCTCGTCCCGTTCTCTCAGACGTGCAGGGGGAGAGCAGCTTAATTTTGAAATTAGCATTTATCATTGCCTCTCTACCTGGGCTGGCTGCTTGGTGTTTATCGGAAAAAGCTCTTTGGTTAATAATATGCTATTGGATTGCTGGGGCGCGTCGATTGTGAGGCGGTGGGAAAACAGCGCTAAGTAAAGTAAACACAGCCATAACCTTTTCTTCTCGCTGCTTCTCGTGCTGTCTGAAAGGAGCACACGGCTTCTCCTTTTCCGAAGCTAACTCATAAACGGAAGGAGCACGTAATAAATATCATGAAGCTGATGGATTTCCAGGGAGCCGGAGCAGGAGAGGGAGGCTGCCGGGAAAGCCAGAGCAGTGTGAGCGAGAGAGCCTCGGAACAGGGACCGCCCCCTCTTCGGCCAGGGGACCGGGGGTGGTGAGCACCCAGAGAGGAAGGTCAGGCTCTTCATCCCCAGGACGGCTGGGAAGGCTTTTCCACTTGGGGAAGGGCTGCCGTGCTGTCGCGGATGGAGTTTATAAAAATCAGCAAGTGCCGGTTCTGTGGTACATTTCCACCTGCTGGGGCTGATGAAATGTACAGTGGACTGAAGTCTTCAGGAGGGTCCGTGGGGTCGTGTGCAGAGCCCTGGGTCAGACCAGGTGGGCCCTTTGGTCCCGCATTTGCCACAGAGCCCCTGTGGGATCTGAAAGGAGTCAGAGTTTTCTGTGACCTCAGTTTCTCTTTCTGTAAGAGGAGTAGCTTGGATTAGTTCCCACAGGTGATAGAGGACATTTGTCAGGCGCTCAGCCTGTCTGTCCCAGGCGTGATTTATAACTCTTCATACATGTGGACTCATTAGCTTCCACGAAAATCCATTTCCCTTTGCAGACAAGGAAACCAAAACACAAAAGTTAAGAATTGCCCAGCGTTCATGGTTCCACTGTTTAGCCGGGAGCTGAGCCCGGTCCATCTGGCTCAGGCCACTACAATTCCCACTAGTTTGCCGTGTCGCCTTCTCCGTGGGGTTCTCTGTCTGAGCGACAGTATAAAACAGCCCCCTCATTCCAGGACCGACGTGAGGCGTGAATGCACAACGACACACGAAGCACCCTGTTTTCCTGGGGACCCAGTGTGGGGGGTGGTTTACTTTCTCTGCCTCCAGATGCAGACATGGGACTCAGGCCCAGCCCATGGCAGTGCTGCGTCCCCTGGCTTCAGTGACTGGTCAGGAGATGGCCAAGTCACCCCAGGTAGAACGTCAAGCCAATTCTTAGGTCGTGACGTAACTGCAGTATTGGGGAAAAAGTAGCTGTCTTGCCCGTGGGGGTCACTTTGGCAAGAGCTTCACAGGGAGAGAGTCTGCCTGAGGGTAAAGCAGAACGGGAGGAAAAAGAGGAAAGGAAGTAGGGAGAGAGGGAGGGGCCAGGGGGAGAGAGAGAATGATTCCTGATGACCTCATGTGGACTTGGGTCCATGCCTAGACCAGTTATTTAAACGAGAAATCCTTAAGATAGTTGAACGTGGTTTCTGCTACTTGACACTGAAAACAAATTGTGTCTTACACGTGCCACGTCACTGAACTTGGCCAAAGAGAGCTTGTAGATTGCCACACATTTGGCAATTTTATTTCATGGTTTCTCAACCTTGGTACTTATGGACACGTTGGGCGAGATTTTTGTTGGGGTGGCCATTTTGCACAGTGTTGGTGCATTCCTGACCTCTCCCCCCTGATGCCACTCCCCACCCCCACCTCAAGTTATGAAAAGTAAAAATGTTTGCAGACATTGCCAATGTCTC
>PISW01015459.1:0-16771 GCA_004023785.1 Mungos mungo
GGCCTACAAGGCTCTCGGAACTTTAGCAGCAGTCACTTTAGTGGCAGTCACTTGGACACCTTATTACCACCAGACTCCGGTTCCACGGGTCCCGGTGGGGCCGAGACCCTGTGCTGCCCCAGGTGACGCCCGTTCTGGGAGAGACACGGGCTCTCCAGGATGTTAGCGGGACGGTGGGGGAGGAGCGGGCTGAGAAGCACATGTCTGGTCACTGGAGAGAGCAGGCTGCTGGCGCAGAAAGGGTGGTACCAAGTGTCACACCAAGGAGCCAACACAAGGAAGACGAATCCCCATACCATTTGGCTTTGAAAATCAGAGTGGCTGAATTTCATGAGTTCTTATAACCAGAAGGACTTAAAGCCTGGAATTTAAAAGATCAGTAGGTCTGTGTCTAGGAGATTCCAGAGGGGACAGGAAGCTGAGCTCCTGCCCTTAAAGCAACACCACAACTAATAGCCTACGGAAATACAGCTGAGAAGCCACAGTCTGAAAAATACCTGGAGGCACATGGAAGAATTAGTTACTAATCTCAGTGTTTGCTGAGGGACTTCTCCAGGAGCAGAGGAGCTGACAGATGCCACTTTCATCCCCCATCTCGCCCCCCACCCAGGAACCAGTGCTGTGCAGGCATTGTCCACTTAACTTGCCCCACCCCAGCCCTCCAGCTCGGCCCGCCTCAGTCCTAGGGCTGCAGGTCCCCTCCGAAGAACACCTGTGCACATCTTGCCGACACTGTGTCTCCCAACCTCCCCCAGAGGGTGGGTGCCCCTTGTTAAAAGCGCACTCCCACGCCCACTCAGGTGTTGCGGAGTGGCTCCGGCTGGCGCCGTCTCCACAGCAGCTGCATACCCCCTGCGTAGGAGAGCCAGCAGCACCTTGTTACAAGTGTGCACCACACACTCTATTTCCAAGAGCAAATGACCTGGCTGACTTTCCTAACACAGAAACATACACAGGGAGGCAAAAGAGAAGACAGAGGACTATGTCCCAAATGATGGAACAGTACAATATTGCAGCAAGAGGCCTAAGCAAAATGGAGATGAGTAATATACCTGATAGAGAATTTAAAGTAATTATCATAAAGATACTCACTGGACCTGAGAAAAGAGTGGAGGACATCAGAGATACCCTTAACACAGAGATTCAAAAGACCAATTAGAGAAGAAAGACATAATAATTGACATGAACAACATCCTTGGTGGTATAAATAGCAGGCTAGAGGAGGCAGAGAACTAATTAACAACTTGGAAAAGAGTAATGGAAAGTAATCAAGCTGAGCACGTAAGAGGAAAAGGTTATGCAAAATGAGAATACACATATGGAACTCATTAACTCCATCAAGTGTAATCACATTCACAATATAGGAATCCCAGAAGAAGACAGAGCAAAGGGGGCAGAAAATTTCCTTGAAGAAATAATAGCTGAAAATATCCTAAATCTGGGGAAAGAAACAAATATCCAGATCCAGAAAGAACAGAGATTCCTCAACAAAATCAATCCAAGGAGATCCACACCAAGATACTAGTAATTAAAATCACCAAATATAGTGATAAAGAAAAAATATTAAAAGCACCAAGACAAAAGAAGACGGTTACAGGGGAAACCGCATAAGACTATGAGCAGATTTTTCAGCAGAAACCTTGCAGGTCAGAAGGGACTGGGATGCTGAAAGGGAAAAACCTGTCACCAAGAATACTCGATCCAGCAGGGCTGTAATCCAGGCTAGAAAGAGAGAGAAAGTGTTTCCCTGACAAACAAAAACTAAAGGAGCTTGTGACCACTGCCCCAGCCCTGTGAGGAGTGTTTTGAGTGTACAGGAAAGACGGTAAGTGAGAGAACAAAAGTAGGAAAATCAAAAGCAGTAAAAACAAGTGTTTCTGTAAAAAATCAAAAGATTCACAAAACGGAAGGATATAAAATGTGACACCATATACCTAAAACAGAGGGTTTAATATATAGCAGTCTATATTAAATTGATGGGTTCAAACATAAGTGACCATCAATTTAATATAGACTGCTATATGCAGATGTTATACACAAACCTAATGGTAACCACAAATCAAAAACTAGTAATATGTGTGCAAGAAATAAAGAGGAAGGAATTCAAGTATATCAGTAAAGAAAGCCAGCAAAACATGAAAGAGAGTAAGAGAAGGATCAGATTAAACCTAGAAAAACAGCCACAAAACAAGTAACAAAATGGCAATAAACACATACCTATCAATTGGAAGAGAATGCAACTCTTAATCTTAGGGATATGAGTTTGAGTTCCACATTCGGTGTAGAGATAAAAAAAATAAATGTAAAAATTACTTTCAATATAAAGGACTATACTCTCAAATCAAAAGACATAGAATATGCAGCAAGAGAAGTACAGTCTCTCAACAAATGACATTGGGAAAACTAGACAGCTACATACAAAAGAATGAAACTAGACCACTTTCTTACACTACACAAAAAAAATAATCCCAAAATGGATTAAAGACCAAAATTTGCAACTTGAAAGCATAAAAATCCTAGAGGAGACCACAGGCTATAAAGTCGCTGACATCGGCAATAGCAACATTTTTCTATATATGTCTCCTGAAGCAAAGGAAATAAAAGCAAAAACTGAGGACTACATCAAAATAAAAAAACTTCTGCATAGCAAAGCAAACAATAAAAAAAAAACCTAAAAGAATCTACAGAATTGGAGAAGATATTTGCAAGTGATATATCTGATGAAGGGTTAGTATCCAAAATATAAAAAGAACTGATACAATTAAATACACAAACACAAATGGTCCAATTATAAAATGGGCAGAAGACACGAACAGACGTTTTTCCAAAGAGGACATCCAGATGGCCAACAGACACATGAGAAGATGCTCAGTGTCGCTCATCATCAGGGAAACACAAATCAAAACTGCAGTGAGATACCACCTCACACCTGTCAGAATGTCTAAAATCAACAGCCCAGAAAACAACAGATGCTGGTGAGGATGCGGAGAAAGGGGAGCACTTTTACACTGTGGGGGAGAATGCTAACCAGGGCAGCCACTCTGGAAAACAGTAGGGAGTTTCCTCAAAAAGTTAAAAATAGAACTGACCCTACTATCCAGCAATTGCACCACTAGGTTATTTACCCAAAGGATACAAAAATACTGATTCCAAGGCAAACTTGCACCCCAGTGTTTATAAAAGCATTATCAACAATAGTCAAATAACGGAAAAAACCCAGATGTCTGTGGACTAATGAATGGATAAAGAAGGTTTGGTGGATATAGATATAGATATAGATATAGATATAGATATACAGACCGTATGTGGTATATATGGAATATTACTCGGCCATCAGAAAGAATAAAACCTTGCCTTTTGCCATGATGTGCATGGAGTTGGAAAATATTATGCTAAGTGAAATAAGTCAGTCAGAGGAAGACAAATACCATATGATTTTGCTCATATGTGGAATTGAAGAACGAACAAATGAACATATGGGGGGAAAGAGGAAGCAAACCATGAAACACTCTTAGCTACACAGAACAAACAGAGGGGCGCGGAGGCAGGTGGGAGGGAGATGGGTGAAACAGGTGAGGGGCACAAAGGAGGGCACATGTTGTGATGAACCCTGGGTGTCATACGTATGTAAGTGAAGAATCACTGAATTCTCTACCTGAAACTAATATTCCACTGGATGTTAACCGGAATTTGAATTCAAATTTGAAACTCCAAAAAGCAAGGAAGGAAGGACAACAAAAAGAAGGAAGGAAGGACATCTCCTTCATTGCTGAGAGAGAATCCAAACACTCTGTGAACATGAGGAAAGTCTTCCTTTTCTTAGTATGTCCCGGGCAATCTAATCTCCGGATTTGAAGAAATGGTCCACGAAGGAACTCCAGGTGGAGCCCAGGGCGCGGAGGTGAAGGATCTCCAGCGCTGCACCCACTGGCCTCAGCGATGGTCAGGGTGGGGGTGAGGGTGGTCAAGGCGGCCGGTGGCGGGGAGGCCCGGGGGAGGGGAGCGGACAGCGCTGCGCTAAGACCCAGGCCCACTCGTGGGGAGGAGCTCCCCGGGGCTGGGCTCCCGGCGCGGACCGGGCAGGAGCAGCTCCCTGGGTCACGGGGAGCCTCCTGGCCTCTTCCGGGAACTTGAACGCCTCTGCCGTCTTTGCCGTCACTTCCTCTGGCCGCGAGTGCTCGTCTCTCGGCTGCGTTCTGGAGCCAGGGAGGTGGATTCCTCCCTGGCACCGAGTCGGCCCTCGCCACCTTCGTGAGGGCCTCTGCCAGGACCGGACGCTCCGGGCCACCTCCTCTCGCCTGGCGTTCCCTACAGGCGCCTCCGGGGGCGCAGACCCCTTCGTGGCCGCGCAGAGCTCGTCCGGGGTTGGCGTCTCCCCTCCATCCACCAGCCGGGGTTGTCTGCGAGCTGCTGTTCACGGCTGGGGTAGAGCCGACCTGGCCACCGACCAGCCGGCGACAGGCAGACGCGCCTGGGTCTCCCGCTGGAGGCTGTGGAAAGTGAGGTGCAGCCGCAGGTCCCCCAGCTGCCCCGGGAGCAGCCCGAAGCCACCACGCAGGGGGACGGCAGCCCCTCCGGGGGCTCTGCTGCACAAGGGGTCTCCCTGTCCCCGTGGAACGCCCATGGACCCCAACGTCCTGCCCAGAACTCAACCAGCCACTAGCATCGCTGATTGGTCAGTCAGCCGGCGGGCGGTGGGCAGAGATCTCCAAGTAAGACGTGCTCGTCCCCATTCCTCCCTAGTGACCCTTCCGCACCTCTGTCCATGCTTTTGTCTTAATACAAAAGTAAAATATGGTGAAAACACCAAACTTGACGAATTTTTAAAACTTGATCTCTCTCTATGGTACCCTCTGTATAGATGGATCCTGTGTATTCACACGACAAATACCACTGTCCTAGACTAGTCCGTGCAGACCCCACCAGCACCACAGCCTCTGGGTGGTTTCTGTTATCACCCATCAGCTGCTGCCAGAGAAGAAATGGAGAAAATCACAGTGTACGCTTGGATGTCTGCCTCTTTTGCTCAAAATGACATGTTACTTTGTTTGTTTAATTCTACCCAAGTTTTTGTGTGGATACGCAGTTCACTCTGTTTATGTCCGAGTAATTCAAAATTGTCTGATATATCAGATAATATTTGATGAACAGTTCGGTTGCTTCAAATGTGGGGTATTACGGATAACGACATTGTGGATGCACATGCGCGTGCCCTTTTTAGAACCGTGAGTTTTAACTTTCTTTGAAATGCCAGGTTAGTGTATGGTAACTACTTTTATTTGAAGGAGCTTTATTGACTTGTTTACATGTCCATGTAATTTATACAACATGAAATTTACCATTTAAACATCCCATTCATTGTTTTTGTAAATGTGAAGAGCCGTGCAACTGTCATCACCACCCAATTTTAGGAAATTTTCACCAACCCAAAAAGATCCCTCAGTTTCTACCTGCTTTTGACACAGTCTGACCCTCTCTCCTTGAAACGGTCCCGTCACCTCGTTTCCAGCTCGATGCGTTCTACCAGACCTTCTCTGTGTTGTTGCTGTGGTTGTTGTGTGGTTTTTGGCCCCACGGCCTTTTCCTTTCATCTCTCCGTTTTGCTGATTTATGTTTTTCTCCCAAACCTCCCAGTATTATTTTCAACCCGGATTTGTTCGTGGGACCATTTTCCTTCCCCAGCAGCTCACCCTATTGCTGACTTCATCCGGTATCAAGGCTTTGAATGGCATTGAACTGTCATGACTTCAACATTCGTTTATCCCATACAGTCTAGACTCAGACCGTCTATTGTAGTCACCCCTGCTGGACTCCCCCTGAGCCTGCTCTCCCTCTGTCTCCTCCTTTTCCATGACAACACCTCCATCCTTACAGGTGTTTGGGCCCCAGATCTGTGGTCTTTCCTGGCCTCTCCCACCTCTGAGCCTCATCTCTACCCCATCAGCAGAGCTTCTGTGCCCAGATGGAGCATATGTCCTCCTCTGGCCACTCTCTTCTGCCTGGCTAGAGTCGCCATCTCTTTGAAGGGATGACTGCGGCTGCTCCTGACCAGTCTCCCCTCTGGCCCTTGCCCCTACAGCGAGTTGCTCCCCCAACACCAATGCACCCAGGCATGTGCCGTCTCCCTCAGCTCTTCCTTTGGTTACAGCTTTCCGCTCAGCAGACTTCGAGCCACAGGTGCCCGTCACCCAGTCGTCCTACAGAATCCGTCGTGGTCGCCCCTCGGATCTACCTCCACAGGCAGGCCGTGGCTGCTCACCCCACTCCAGCCTCACAGGCTCCCTGCTGCTCCTCCGCCAGGACGCTCTTGCCCCAGGACTTGGCATTTCCTCTTCTCTCGGCCTTGAATCTTTTTTCACTGATACCCACTTGGTGGTCTCCCTCCTTCTGTTCGGGCACCTTCTCAGCGTCTTCTTGTCAGTGAAGTGCTTTCCGACCCCTTGTAATGATCACCCAGTAAGAACACATGCTGCCTGCCCCCACCACCTGCCTGCCCCACGTCTCTGCACGGCTCTCGTGATCATTCGACCTGCCACGTACCCTCCTTGTTCGTGTTTTGTCTCTGTCGTCACTGGATGGTAAGCTTCATAAAAGCAGGGATTGTTTTAACTACTTTGTAAATGCTTTGTTTCCACTACCTGATATAAAGTAGGCGCACACAAAAAATGAATGTTGAAGAATGACTGAATTACATGAGAACAAAGAAATTCTGTTTTATTTTCCTGTTACATTTCTGTGACTTCATCCAAATCTGCATGTGGCTCTACATGTCAGCCATTTTCAGTAACTAGTTAATTTTCTAATGTGAAATTAATTTCCTACTAAGTCTTACTGGAAATAGATGTAGGTTTAGGAAATATTAACAGTAAATAGTAGAGAAAAAGCTAAAAATAGAATAAGTGATAAAAGCTACCTTCCAGCCATGCAGCCTTGACTCAGAGAGAACAGAGAAGACTGAATCTGAACCAGTCTAACATTGGGGACAGCCTGAGGGATTGCTCTCTGTGTCACTGAAACCAGGGTGCGGGTGACCAAAAGGGACGCCGTGTGGATCTCAGGTCGAGGAAATCCTCAGAAAGCAGAGGGCATGGCTTCTGAGACCCCAAGGGGCTGCAGACCTGGGGAAAGAGACTACTGGTTGAGGAATTCAATAGAACAGCCAAGTCCCTGGAAGAAGCAGGATGAGGCTCTTATGAATTCAAGGTATTTAAAAGCAGTTGGGGCACCTGGGGGGCTCAGTCACTTAAACGTCCGGCTTCGGCTTGGGTCATGATCTCGCGGTTTGTGAGTTTGAGCCCTGTGTCAGTCTCTGTACTGGCAGCTCAGAGCGTGGAATCTGCTTCAAATTCTGTGTCTCCCTCTCTGTCTGCCTCTCCCCGCTCACATTCTGTCTCTGTCTCTCTCAAAAATAAATCAACATTTAAAAAATTTTTAAGAAAAGCAGCCATGTATATAGGGTCTAAAGGATAAACTTACTTCTTGTTCTGTGTGTCACCTCTCTTCCCAAAACTTCACCACAGCACACTTCACTTAGACACCAGATGTGTGGATTTCCCCCACACTAAGCTATTCTGTGACACTAGCTGAGTGTTCTCAATTTAACTTAGTTCTCATACTGTCTCCCTGGAGATAGCATCAGACCTCACAGGCTTAGTCCAGGATTTGTTTTCACTAACTTCAGATGCCATTCACAAGTCCAGGTTGTTACCTGTGCTTCTGACTCTCTAGCTATAAATTGGACACAACCCTCATTGGGTTCAATTAATGCGCTAGAACAGCTCACAGAACTCAGGAAAATAGTTTACTTACTAGAATACTGACTTCTTATAAAGGGGTATAGCTAAGGAATAACCACCTGGAAGACAGAGTTAGGGCCAGGTGTGCGGGACGGAGTGCAGAGCTTCCAGGCCCTCTTCAGGCACTCCATTCTCCCCAGATCTCCAGCACTTACCAACCAGGAGGCTCCCTAAAACCCTGTCCTCCTGAATTTGTATAAAGTCTTCATTACAAGGGCTTGGTCATTGATGATTCCCCTAAATCTCTAGCCTTTCTTCCTTCTCCAGAAATAAGGGTATAGGGCTGAAGGTTCCAAACCTCATCACTGACACCCTGACACGCAGCTCCTTATATGCTCTCCAAAGCCATCTTATTAACACATAAACTCGGGTGTGGTTGGAAAAGCTTTTCTATGAATAACAAAAGATATTTTTATCACCCATGTAGCTTTGGAAATTCGAAGAGTTTTAGGAACTCTTTACCAGAAATGGGGACAGAGACCAAATATATACTTTTCATTATAAGTCACACTATCACACAGGCAATTGGAATAAAAGCACACATGCAGACCCGGAGGGGAGACACATGCCCAGTAAAGCTCTGAGAAGACCTGAGGCCTTCATGCTGAATTAATCCCTGAAGGTTTTCTCCTGCACCAAACCATTCTGCAAAGATGGGGTGAGATGGCTTTTTTATTAAAAGCCCAATTTTCAGTAAAATATGACGAGGCATGCCAAGAACCATGGAAACATGCCCTATCAAAAAAACAAAGTAAGTCTCAATATTTGTCACTGAAAAAAAGAAGCATCAGACTTAGTAGACGAAGATTTCAAAAATTTCAATAACTGTCTTAAATATGCTCAAAAAGCTAAGGAAAGCACAAAGAATTAAATAAAACTAGGGAAATGATATATGAACAAAATGATAATATTAACCAAGAGATCTAAAATGTGAAAAAGAACCAAATAGAATATTGGAAGCCCAATACACGACAACTACACTGAACAATTCTTTCCTGGTGTTCAATAGCAGACTCACACGGGCAGAAGAAGGACTCAGCAAATGTTAAGATAGGTCAATTATGTTACTGAGTTAAGAAATACAAAGAGGGGCGCCTGGGTGGCTCAGTCGGTTAGGCCTCCGACTTCGGCTCAGGTCAGATCTCACGTTTGTGGGTTCGAGCCCTGCGTCAGGCTCTGTGCTGACAGCTAGCTCAGAGCCTGGAGCCTGCTTCCAGCTCTGTGTCTCCTTCTCCCTCTGCCCCTCCCCCTCTCATGCTCTGTCTCTCTCTCTGTATAAAAAATAAATAAAACATTAAAAAAAAAAGAAATACAAAGAAAAGAGACTAAGGAGAGACGAATGGAGCATCAGGAATTTACGGGACACTATCCAGTAGGCCAATGACACAGTATGGAAACCCTAGAAGGGTACAGGAGAGAAAAGGATTGAATAATTATTTGAAAAAATAACAGCCCAAAACTCCCCAAATTGGAGAAAAGACATGGATATACAAACCAAGAAACACAATGAAACTAAATAGGTTAAATACAATGGACACAGAACAAGATACAACATAATCAAACTGTTGAACGCTAAGTACAAAAAAAGAATTTTAAAACCAGCAAAAGAAAAGTGATTCGTCACATGAGGGGGATCCTCAGTTGGATAATTAGCAGATTTTTCAAAAGAAACCTTACATGCCAGAAGACAGTGGATAATATACTTAGAATACTGAAGGGACATATGCTTATCAACTAAAAGTTCTGTATCTAGCAAGATTTCCCCACCAAAAACGATGGAGAAAGTAAGAGATTGCTACATGAACATAACTAAGAGAGTACATTACCACTAGACCAGCCTACAAGAAACACTACAGGGAGTGTTTCAAGGTCAGAATATAAACACCAGGGGCGGCTGGGTGGCTCGGTTGGCTAAGCATCCGACTTTGGCTCAGATCATGATCTCGCCGCTCATGAGTTCAAGCCCCTTGTTGGGCTCTGTGCTGAAGCTCAGAGCCTGGAGCCTGCTTCAGATTCTGCGTGTGTGTCTCTCTCTCTGCCCCTCCCCCACTTGTGCTCTCTTGCTCTCTCGCTCTTTCTCTCAAAAATAAATAAACATTAAAAATTAAAAAAAATAAAACACTCGTGACTCAAACCTATACGAAAGTAAAAAGATTTCTGGCACAGGTAGATACACGGACAAATAAAAAAGCAGTATTTTTATTATTTTGGTTTGCAATTCCACCTTTTATTTTCTGCAGGGCATACAAGCAACAGCAGAAAAATTATAAATCTATGTTAATGGGTACAAAATATATAAAGATGTACTTTTTGACATTAATAATATAATGGGTATGAGTCAGAGCTGTAGAAAGTAGGGTTTTTGTATGTGATTGATCTAGTCTTCATCCATTAAAAACAGATTTCTATAACTTCAGATATTACATATTCCCCTGAAGGTAACCCCAAAGGAATCAACTATAGAATTTACATAAAACAGAATGCTGAGGGAATTGAAACATGTCACTGCAGAGAATCAACTAGGAAACTAGGAAAAAATGGGGGCAGTAATGAAGTAAATGAGGAACAAGAAAGCTATAAGACCAAACAAAAAAAATAGCCTAATAACAAAAGTAAGTCCTTCCCTACAGTAATCATGTTATATGTAAATGAATAAACTTTTTTCCAAATTCTTTATTTAAAGGTGAAGGGACTGGTGCTAGGAGAAACAAAGAAAGACATCGCTCTCACGGAGCTCAGGGAACTCTGGTCCTGCCCGCAAGAGCTACTGAAGGGGAGCCCTTCAGGTTGAAATGAAAGTCTTTGTCAGTAACTTGTAGGCACTGAAGAAACAAAGACCAGTGGATCTGGAAAATACAAGAGCGGTTATAAAAGCTACTATCATTGTATCTCACGGTTCGTGGGTTCGAGGTCCGTGTCAGGTTCTGTGTTGACAGTTCGGAGCCTGGAGCCTGCTTCGGATTCTGTGTATCCCTCTGTCTCTCTCCGCCCCTCCCCACTCCCACTCTCTCTCTCTTTCTCAAAAATAAACAAACATTTAAAACTAGTATCATTGTAATTTTGATTTGTAGCTCCACTTCTTGCCTACATTATTTAAAATTCAAGTGCAGAAGAGAAAAGCAATTCTTAATCTACAGTATTGGGCACGCAGTGTATAAAGATGTCATTTGTGAAGTCAATGACAGAGCTAGGAAGGAGGCCAGTATGAGTGGTTGTGCATGTTTAGTATAAATTCAAATAATATGCCTATCTTTACTATGTTAAGTGTAATTCTCCTGATAAGTGCAAAGAAAATATCTACAGAATATGCACAAAAGAAAAAGAAAGGGAATCTAAATGCTTTGCTACAAAAAATCAGTTAAAGAAAAGGACTACAGTAGTGGAGGAAATGAGGATCCAAAGACCTGTAAGGCATACAGAGAACAAATAGAAAAATAGAGGAGTAAGTCCCTCCTTATCAGCAACAACTTCAAATGTGAATGGGTTAAAGTGTCCAATAAAAAGACAGAGATGGGCAGAATGGGTTTTGGGGAAAAAAGGTGAGGATCGCTTGGGTGATGCAGTCGGTTAAGCATCTGACACTTGATCTTGACTCAGGTCATGATCTTACAGTTTGTGAGGTCAAGTCCCGCAACGGTCTCTGCACTGATGGTGCAGAACCTGCTCGGGATGCTGTTGGTCCCCTCTGCCCCTCCCCTCCTTGTTCTCGCTCTCTCTTCTTCTCTCTCTCTCAAACACACACACACACACACACACACACACAATACATACATACATACATAAAAATAAAACCAAGGTGTAACTATATACTGCTTACGAGAGACTTAGTTTAGATCCAAAGACACGAGTAGATTGAAAGTGAAAAGAGGGAAGAGGGAAAGGTCTGCTCCGTGTAGAGAGTAATTGAAAGAGAGCTAAGGCCGCCACCCTAATATTGGACAATGGAGGCCTTCAGTCAAAAAGGTCACATAGGGAAATGAAGGATGTTATATATTAATAAAGATTCCATACAGCAAGAGGACAAAGAATTAAAAACATCTATGAATGTTATGACCATCCCAGACCAGTCTGCAAGGGTAGGTAATGTTTCCCTACACAACTCTTAAAAAGACACTGTTATTTCCCAATAGGGGTGGGGAGTGGGGGGCTTTAGGGCCACAGCAGTTCCTAACAGTTGATGCATTTATGCCTAAGTCTTCCAACTTGGAAGGCCTGGTCTCCAGGTCAAACCGCCCCAGGGCATTTCCAGACCCAAAGGTCCACCTGCTCACTCCCCCTCTCCATTCAGACATCTCAAGCCCATCTTAAAGATGCTCAGCATTTTCAAGATGGACGTCATCCCCCAAACTCCCAGAGCCTTCTCCTGACGTCCCCAGTTCCGTGGCTGGCACTACCAATGACCCCACTTATTGCTCAGCCGGGACCAGGAGCCTTCCACTTCTTTCTTGCTCTCATTTTCCAAATCCAAGACGGCAACAAGCCCTGTGGACTCTCCTCCGACAAGTCTCTTGAGACCCCCCGATCCAGTCTCCCCCGGAACCCGGGTGAGTCTTCCAGCTTGCAGACAGTACCCTTGTCTGTCTCAATAATGCGCTAAGACCAGCCTCCCTGCAGGACCCCGCTTACCATGCCAGCTGCTTCTTACTCTGCCCTCCCTTCGCTTTTGGAGCCCAGGCACCTGCCACAGGCCTGCTGTGCCTGCAGTGCTGCTGCCCAGCTGCGTGCCCTCGGGAGTCCTTCCTGACCCCGAATCTGGGCCAGCGAGCTGAGTGCCAGGCTCCCCTGTGAATGTGATTCTTTCCTTCAGGCCACCAGTCCCAGAGTGTGACGACACATGCTTCCTGCAGTAGTGTCCAGTGCTTGCCCCTGTCACAGGGGTCCCCTGGAGCGGACCCTGGGTTTACGCCTGATATTATACCGGGGCCCCTGTTGGGTAGATGTTCTGTAAACATTGAGAGTGAGTGGGCGGGAAGCTGGGAGGCACTGGCCCCCGCGCTGATGGAATTCGGGGTGAGCAGGTGAGCTGGCCACAGCCAGTTCCTGGGCAGGAGAGTGGAGCGAAGTGTGGGAACAGGTACCTGGGGACCTTGGGTAGGGTTCGGTGAAGCCGCGGCTGCTCAGATGGTTCAGAGAGGCCTGAGTCCTCGTAGAAAGCGCTTTAGCTGCAGGCAGCACCGTCCCGCAGGCAGCATGCGTGTGGGTGGCCAGCTGCAGGCTGAGCTGCAGACGGGGGTGGCTGTGTGCAAGAAGGGTGTGAGTCACAGACCAGAAACAACCCAGCACGCTGGCACATCCTGGGTGTTCTCCCGCAGGCCTGGGCCAGCTCACTGGGGCACAAATATGTGCCCCTCACTCAGTTGCAAGAGTTGAAGTTCCGGGAGGCGGAGGGGCCATCTGGTCAGTGCCAGAGCCCACGCTGGAATGCTCTCCTGTCTCCAGGTGCTTCCCTCACACCCCACGTCATAGGTAAAATGAGGGGGTGAGGAAAGGACCTCTCGCGCCCCCCCCCCCTTCTTCTGCCAGACCTGCTGGGGCGGGTTCTGCCAACCCTCTCCCGTCACTCTTGAGATTTCAGGTTTGAGCAGCGAGGGCTTCGGCCCGTCCCATCCACACCCAGGCCCCCTGTGGCTGTTCCCTGCGGCCGCCGCCACGGGCAGCACAGCGCCGCCTAAACCAGCAGAGCGCGTCCTCACGGCTCCTCAGGCCCGACTCTGAGCTCAGTATCACTGGGCTGAAGTCGACGTGCCGGCGGGAGACGCGGGGAGGACCTGCTCTGGGCCTCCTCCAGCTCCTGGGGGCTGCGGTGTCCGCTGGGCTGTGGCCACGCCCATCTGCAGGGCAAGAGTCTCCAAATCTCGCCCTGCCCCACCTTCCCTTCTCCTGTGTGTCAGGTCCACCTGGAGAATCCGAGACGGCAACCCCATCTCAAGCCCTTAACTTCATCACGCTACCAAAGCCGCGGCCTCTTTTTGGCGCCGGAGAAGGTATTACTCTGAGTTTCCAGGGGTTAGGACGCGGTTATCTCTTGGAGGGCCATCATTTGGCCTTCCACACCTGCTTTATTTTTTGTATTCTCTATTGGATGTAGCACCACCCGATACAGGGACAGTGTTTTCTGTGTTTATGACTAGAATCAACTCCATGGGGGCAGGAACCTTGTCTGTCCTGTTCGCTCTGCCTCTACTGACACAGCACCCACACATAGTAGGGTGCTCCAGAGACACTAGTTGAAAAAAAATACTAGTTGAAAATATGGACGAAAACACCATTGGAGTGGACAGTGACAGTTCAATGTGAGTACACAATGAATGCAAAAAGCTGCAGCTCTTCTGTGTGCTACTGACAGGCAGGGTCTGTTCACACAAGCATACCTCGGTATTCGTGAAATGTGTGTGAATAATGGAGGAGACACTCAAGGTGTCCGAATCAGCAAAGATGCAATATCGTAAAATATCAAGTTTTCTTGTGTGGATAAAAATCCCAAAGGAATTTTTCAGGAAAGCTTCACTCGGGAGAATAAATGCAGAGATGAGATTAGATTGTCAGGAAAAGTAGTAGTGATTACAGAGCTTACACCACCTGTTGTTGTTAAAGCATTTAGTAAACCTATAATAAACAAAATAGTAGTTACACATTATTTTCACAGAAAATTCATAAGAAAAATTAATGGAAGTATATAAAAAACTTATAATGACGGTTAATGTTACAGATCAGAAGTTTAAGAGAGAATGCTTAATGAAAGTCTTGAAACATTAAGTAATTCTCTGGGGAAACACAACAAGTGAGACTCGCCTCCTGCCATAGTTAATGAAGCAGTTAAGTGCGGGGTCTGGGTTCAGGTCTCTGCGCCAGGACTTGTCTGTGCATCCTTGGAGAGACGACTGACCCCTCCTGCCTCAAGTCATGGCTGTCAGTTCCTGGTAAAAGGTAAAAGACTCAATACATTCCAAGGTAGACTCGGGAGACGGCCGGTGACTTGGGAGTGGAGGACAGAGTTTGGGAGAGAAGGCTCCATGTAATTAAGTGTAGGTACTGCCGGTGAGTTTTGCCTGGGGAAGCAGATTCTCGAAAATGGGTACATGTGCACATAAATATGTCCGCCACGCACAACCCGTGATGGGGATGCGCCATGAATGGAGTATGATTTATTTGATTCTGAGCAATATGCACACAACTGCTGTGGAAAACTCCATGCACGTGTCGTAAACCCACACTTACTACCCACAAAAAAGCTTGCACGGAAATGTTTTCAGCAGCTCCGCCCTTACCGCCCAGAACTATGAAGGGCCCTACGGCCCATCACTAGCAAATGAGGGACAGTTGCAAGTTATCAGAAGATCTGTACAACGGACGGACCCAAACATTGATCTTTTTCAGCCTAAGAAAGCTCTCTGCCTTGAAAGGCTCCTAAGATCTGATTGGACCCCCAGATAATTCAGGAAAACATCTCCCTTTGAGAGTCCATAACCTTACTTGCAGAGCCACGCACCACAGAACGCTGGCAGGTTCTGGGGCATGAGGGCATGGACATGTCTGGGCGAAGGGGCCTGCTTCTGCTTATCAGCTGCGCTGTGGTGAAGGCCGCAGGCGCTGCTGGGGGGGCGCCACGCGCAGGGGCGGGCGGGGCTCGCGGACGAAAGGCAGACCCGCTCTTGGAACGCGAGAGGCTGCATGATGCGAAACCTGAGCCAAATTACTCAAAAGTAGCCAACTTTTCCCTCAGTGTGATTTTTCCTTCTTTCTTTCCATTATTCCTCTTCTCTCTTTCTCCCTCCGTCTTTATCCCTTCTGTCAGGAAGCTTTAGTTCCTGATAATCAGTCACCACCGTGTCCATCCGTACTTCCGGCATTTCTGCAGAGCACCTCTGATTATCACCAATCAATTTACCTCCTTGGAAAGATGTTTGTTGATAATTGATCTTCTCAATCCATTTTTTAAACATGTACCGAGCATGACACACAGTTAGAGAAACAGACGATGCTGGAAATAGGCTCCTTCGAAGAAGGCTTGCCCATGTCAAGGGGCTGCCTACAAATGTGTGGGTGTCGGGAACACTGCTCGAGCCACCGTGGGGTGGACACAATCATGCGCCCCGAGACGTCCGCATCCTCGCACCAGACTCTGTGAGGCTGTTCCCCCACATGTGGCCCAAAGGGCTCGGTAGAGGTGGTCAAGGAGACGATTTGCTGCAAGACTAGCGGGGTGGTCCAGTGGGCCTGATGCACTGGGTCCTGACGGGAGAGAGGCAGCTGGTCAGAGGGGGAGATGCGATTCCACACAAGCAGAGACGAGGGAAAAGAGCAGACGCTGTGCTGCTGGCTTGAAGGCAGAAGGAGGGGCTGCAGGCAAGGGAGGCGAGGGCCTCGGGGTTCAGGGCAGCAGGAGGACCCTGCTGCTGGAAAGGGCAGGAGGAGCCCAGAGGGTGGCCGACATCTTCACACCTAGACTGTAGCTCAGTGAGACTGATTTTAGAAATGGAAACTGACTCTGATTCTGAGGTTTATACGGGAAGACAAAGAACTCCAGTGGCCCAAGAATTTTTAAAATAAGAGGGTTATGCTACGTGACTTGAATATTTGACACTTGTTGAAAGGTAACAAATTCGTGTTAAGTTACCAGTTTGGAGCTGTTCCAGCGGCAACATGATACTAATACAGGCATGAGCCTGGGGCTAGTGGCAGCCCAGCCATCACGTCCCCTGGCCTGAAGGGACACAGGGATTGATTGGTGGAGGGACTCTGGGGAGACACTCCACAGACTTGGCCCTGACAATGAACAGAGCCAGCTCAAGGTGACGTGGGCAGGAGGGAGCCACGGGATAAATGCCCTGGCTCCCACTCCTTCCCTCGGTTCTGTCCCGGCTTCCCCGGCGGCTGACCACAGGGAAGGCTGGAAGGAAGGGGACATCCTGGGGGCCAGCGCTTCACAGCTTCGGCTGGTGGCTCTGGCCTCCCGCATGAGTCCTGGACCCAGA